>JARJPP010000148.1:0-57095 GCA_030782485.1 Beauveria brongniartii
ATTATTTATTATTATATAAATATTTTATATTATATTATATTAATTATATTATATTTTAATAGAATTATTAGTAGAAATTTAGAATTTATAAAATAAATTCTAGGGTTTAAAGATATTAGCTTTTAAGAATTAGTAGACGCCAATAATAACACGCCATGTCTTCATATCTCCACCGCCCATCAGCTACCATGTGCAGAGACATTCCAGCCTGGCCTATCAAAGTGTTGCATCGGCCACTTTTGGACGCGGGGCTCTCTTGCGGCGCCAAGCTTTTCATATCGCGATGAGCAGTTCTGTGATAAGTGTACGCTACCATCGGCCTGATGTTGCGCAAGGTAGATGCAAGTCTCCTGACTATGTAGCTGTCACGGCACAGGCCGTACCACGTGCTAGATAACTGCTATATAAGGGCAGCTGAGGAGCTCTTGCTCCTCAGTGAACAATAGAGTCATACCATTCTGCCATCTCACAGCTAGCCATCCGCCATCTCTCTCTTCACTTCCCTTTAGTTAGCCACTACCCACTACCCATCACTGACAATAGTCCACTATTCTCGCCAACATGCAAAACTTGCTCTACATCCTTCTCGTCGGCGGCTCCGCTGTCTGCCAGCAGTCAACTAAGTCCTTCGTTCCTTCAAATGAGGATCAGAGTCCCATGAACAGCATGACATCCTTGATTGAAATTGAAGTTTGTCATCAAATCGCTCGACATATTTCTGGCGAGGTGTACTATCCCTCTGACAAAACCGGCCATTTCTTTGGCGATAGTCAGCATGCGCTAAGCTCTTCGAATGAGCGCCCGCTGTGTGTTGTCGAGGTGGCAAGCACGAAAGATGTATCAAAAACCATGAGAATTATAGGTGGCAGCCGGACACCCTTTGCCATTCAATCTGGCGGCCATACAACCAATCCGGGGTTTTCAAGCACCAAAGGGGTCCATATATCCCTTACAAGACTCACTCAGATACATCTCTCCCAAGATAAAAGCAGTGTTGAAGTTGGACTGGGGAATGTATGTCAACCTTGTATGCATATCACGAACTCAAAGAGATACTTACTACAAACAGACCTGGGTCGATGTGTATGTTGCTCTGAATGGCACAGGTGTCAACGCAGTAGGAGGCAGGGTGGCAGGGCCTGGCGTTGGAGGAGTGACCCTTGGGGGCGGGTACTCCTGGCTCACAATCAATACGGCCTAGGCTGTGATACTGTCATTTCTTACAACCTCGTTCTTCCAAATGGAACAGCCATCACCGTTGACTCAACAACGCCTGACCTCTTTTTCGCTCTCAAAGGCGGCCTCAACCGGTTCGGAATTATTACCAGTATCGTTTTTAAAACATTTCCTCAGCCCGATATAGTATATGCAGGCTATCAGGTTTTCGACGCCTCAGCAGTACCAGCATTAACTAGGGCGATTCAACACTTCCACGAGAATTCCGCTGACCCAAAATCATCGGCCATTCTCACATTATATGGAGGAATCTCTAATCAGCCTGTTTTATTATTATTTCACGACGGCGCGGGCCGTCCTGCCGCCTTTGACTCTTTTAATAACTTTACTGCTTTAGAGAGCACCGTTAAAGACCAGTCATTTGCATCGTTTACTGGTTCTTTTTCATTCGTCTCAAGCGACAAGCGCGGTGCCTTTCACACCATGAGCACGTCTGGATTTACGCACAAGTTTCTAGCCGCCATTGCTAACGAGTCATTTTACTATGGTCAGATTGCTAAAGAGCACGCAGCAAGTGTTTCCTACCATGTTAGCCCTTTATGAAGTATGGCAAATATGCCACCGACTCCGCTTTCGCTCACGATAACTCGCCATTACCACTTAATTTATTTTTCTCCTGGGATAAAGAAGCCGATGATGCGTTTTGGAGAGCTATAATGCAGCAGTCTATCGACCACCTTACTAAAGTAGCTACCGCGGAAGGAATCTCTGACTCGGGGCTGCTTGCTTATCCTAATTTTGCGCTGCATACTTATGCTGGAGCACAGGTTTATGGCTTAAAAAATACGGCTCGTCTGCGAGACATTCAGCTTCAGTATGATCCAGCCGGCGTCATGTTTTTGGCAGGTGGATTTTCATTTTAGATTCGGCCAGACGGCTAGGCCGATCGATATATACTTCGGTTATAGCGTTTCTTAAGTAATGACTTATCAAATGGGCGTGCTATTTCGTTCATATTGCTAAATTTTGAAGTGAGTACTGATGCACACGTGACAGGCAAGACTTATTATTTGTCTAGTGAATTAGATTCGTCATCATCAAGACAAACGCAGCCGAGTCGGCTCAAAACGTCCGATCGGCATCACGGCACACGAACCAACTAATTGGGTCTCGAGGTGCAAAGATCGGCGGTCGGCGATGTAATTATTAATACAAAGCGTGTTCGGCCAAGGTCGACCGACAGTCATTATTATCCACTGACACGCGCCTTTGACTAGTGAGTCATTGTGATGATGGGCCGGTTTTCGGCTGTGGATAAATTAATATACGGATCACGATACCAAGCGAGTTGATTGACCTGGCAACTTGCAGCCTATACTTTCCACTATTTATCGAACAGGATCCTCTACGAGCTACAGTATTCGTCGTGTCATTCCTATCCACAATCATTGAGCCCTTAGAGGTGCTTTCTCTATTCTTTAGCACAGCTTGCTTTCTTGATTAGGCCATCGCCCACCACAACGTACTCTTTAATTTTCCAGAACTTGATTCGACGTGGCCCGATGGCCATGGCTACCGACGATGATTCCTTCAGAACCGAGCTCCGCAACACAAAAGTGCTCGGGGGGCCGTTCCCAGACCTAGACTTTGACAAGTTTCCCGAGAATCCCCACGATTCCTTCAAGCTGTGGTTCCGCGAAGCGGTCGCAGCTGGTGTCAGAGAGCCGCATGCAATGACCGTTTCCACGGTCGATGATCAAGGCCACCCAGACGCCCGAATTCTCATCCTGAAGAATGTCGACGCTCGCGGCTGGCAATTCGCTGTGAAGTCCGACAGCCCCAAGGGCAAGCAATTGGCAAGTACTGGGCACGCGGCTTTGACCTTTTACTGGCCTCAACTCGCCCGACAAGTTCGTCTGAGGGGGAGGGCCGTCGAACTGTCCAAAGAGGAAAGTGCGCTTGACTATGAAGCTCGGCCTGCGGAATCAAGAATTAGCGCAGTAGCGTCCAATCAAAGTGAGGTCCTTTCCGACCGTGATGCGCTGACCCGGAATCTTGCCGAGACCAAGTTGAAGATGTCCAAAGATGCAATGTCGGGCGTGGAGAAGTGGCGAGTCTTTACTGTTGCAGCCGACAAGGTCGAATTCTGGCAGGGAGAGGCGAGTCGCCTCCACCACCGACTCGAGTATGTGTATAAGAAGGACGAAGATAAATGGCACAAGCACTTGCTCTGGCCTTGAAGAACAAGATACCTTTATTTGGCGTATCATGATTGTTTTAATACTTGATAGCTACTCAATCTCAGTTTAGAGACAATGCAAATTAGAACTTTTATAAGAATTCATTGTCCGGATCTGGATGCTTGACTTGATCCCCCCTCAGGCTTTGATGATCAAAAGTCGTCGGTCAAAGGTACATTTTAAACAGCAGCATACAGTTTTTAAATCAGGTAGTAAAGTCAAGTATAGACTCACTAGAGTGAAATATCTATATTCCTCTTCAAGTAATATTAGAATCTTGAGAATAGTTTTTAGACTCTAGGAGTAGGCCTATGAAAAAGTGACCTATAGTTGGGGGTTTACACGGACATATAATGCAGCTCTATTTGCGATACAGTAGTAGAAACGAATAGCCTAAAAAGAGTGCCAAAGTATCGAGAATCATTTTACGAATTGCGGGCTGTCACTCGCTGCCAGTCGGAACACCTGGCCGATGATGTTGATGGATCCCCTGTTGCGCCCACCGCTGACGCTAGTCATGACATGGGGTGAGTGACTCACTGACGAATGAAATAACTAAACAAAAGTCTGGATTTAATTCAAGCTACCTCTGGGCTACTTACTTATCCTGCATTGCAGTTAAGCTCGATTAAACCCCAAGCCATGGCCCAGCCCTCCATGTTCCCGGCTGAGCAATGGCTGTCCCGCTTGCGGGGGACACCTGGGCTGCTCAACCTCGCCGACACCTATGCATGCCCCATTTCCATTGACGACTTGACCAATCTATCCACTGAAGACGATGGGGGCCCGTTGACGACCAGCTCGAAGCTCGGCTACGGGAGCGCAAACGGTTCATCGGAGCTGAGGCAGAGCGTGGCCCAGCTCGCCAGCGGGGCGGGAACTACCCTTACCGAAGACGATGTCATCATCACACAAGGAGCCATCTCGGCCAACTTTCTGGTGCTCTACGCGCTGCTAGGGCCGACGGACCACGCCATCTGCGTCTATCCAGTCTACACGCAGCTCTACGCCATGCCTGAGACCTTTGGAGCCCAGGTGTCCTTTTGGCGGCTGAAGGAGGAGAATGGATATGTGCCCAATGTGGGAGACTTGCACAGTCTCTTTCAACGCAACACAAAGGTACGGTAACGTGTGCCTTGCATGGCAGACGCCCGATGACAGAGTATCTAGTCACTTGCAAAAGAAGCCGCCCTCGCTGATTACGTACGCAGATGATCATCCTCAATAACCCCAACAACCCAACCGGCGCCGTAATCTCCGAGCCGGTGCTACGCTCCATCATCGAGATTGCGCGGGCGCGAAACATCATCGTCTTCAGCAACGAAGTCTACCGCCCCCTCTTTCACGAGCCGGACAATGCGCCGCCGCCCATCACGGCGTTTGGCTACGCGCGGACGCTCTCGACCGGCAGCATGTCGAAGTCGCTGTCGCTGCCGGGCATCCGGATCGGGTGGGTAGCCTCGCCAGATCGGTCCCTTGTCGCGGCGTGCGCGGCGCGGCGCGACCTAACCACCATTTCCGTCTCGCAGGTCGACGACCAGATTGCAACGTACGCGCTATCCGAAGCGGTGCGGCCGGCGCTACTACGGCGCAACGTGGAGCTGGCGCGTCGCAACCGCGCGCTGGTTGAGGCGTTTGCGGCGCGTCATGCCGATCGCTGCCGGTGGGTGCGGCCGGGCGGTGGGACAATGGCGTTTTTGCAGTTTCGCCAGTCGGCGAGCGGGCGGCCGGTCGACGACGAGACGCTGTGCGCAGAGGTGGCCGACAAGTGCGGGGTGCTGCTGGTGCCCGGATCGTGCGGCTTTGGGGGCGGCGAGGACTGGAAGGGCTACGTGCGGCTGGCGTATGTGTGCGACACAGCGGTGTTGGAGGAGGCGCTGGCGAGGCTGAGCGCATATCTAGAGGAGCATCTTCGGGACTAATCGGGCGATGGGCGGTTGTACTTGTACATGATACAATTGACCACCAGAGGGTCGGGATTGATGGATTGAAACGAGTACCGTCTCGTTGACGATGTTGCAGGTGGCTAACCGAAGCAGGCATTGCGTCGACACACGGCAATGACGGCAGCGACTTGGAGGGAGCCACAGCCACAGCCACAGCCACAGCCCCGCATAGTGTGGCCGCTGTTGGATGAAGGCGGGCCAGCACTGACTGCACTTATTAGGTAGTTTGTAATAAAAGTCAGAAAAGAAGACGACTTCTTCAAAAAGAAGGGAAAAGAGAACCCCCCTCCTAAAAAGGACTTCATTCGTGAAAAATGTGCAAGCCTTGCTTATATACAGACCAAGTTTGAAACTGAGGGTGTTGCCGGCTACTGAACCAACTCTACCATTATTAGAGCCATGGGCGACGTTGCCACGTATTAGCGCCGTTTGGGGCGCGATATTTTTTAGTGGCGACATCGAACGGGGTCGAAAATGCCCATCAGTCAGGTGGCTCTGTGAAAATGAGTACTCGAGTGCGGCTGACATCCGATTTCTGCGGCCGGGAATAACTCTTTAATGATATCACAGCACTGCCACCGTGTCTCACAGCTGGGAAGCTAGAAGTCTGTCTAACACATTCGCTAGTTAGTCCCCACGTAATATAGAGAAATGGGGAGATCTGACTGTTTCTGGCCGACAATAGTTAACAGCGAAGCCAACTTGCCACGCCTTTGGCTGAAGAAAAAAAAATCGATTTGCACTTGATGAGAATAGCAACAACGAGTTGCGTTGCTCCGATATCAAACATGCCATTCATGAAGCCCATGGCCCAAGGTGTATCAGGTATTACACACCAGGTACCTAGGTACCTATAACACACCGCGCGTTCCCCGGATGAACGGCAACCCTGGCAAGCCTGATCATCTCTTGGCAGACTGGATACGCCGAGAAAAAGTCATTGATGGAGCAGATGGTCTCGGCGTATTTAATAATTCCACAGACCTAGTCATTCATGTTGATATAGACTCACTGCATGAGTTTATTAAAGTCACGAGTAACGAGCCCAAGGCTAACTAACCATCGGAGCGTGCACGTAACTAGTTAGCTTGTCTGGCTGCAGGCCATAACTAGCTGCAGGGGCAAATGCGATGACGCACGCTCTCCTTTGTGTGGCTTTCAAACTTTGCAGAATCTCAAGCCACCTTTTGGGGCAACCCCGAAGGGGCCACGAAAATGGCCAACTGGTCTTGCTGTTTTTCTTTGCCCTTTTTTTGTTTGGCACAACGACAAGTTGGCCCCAAAAGCATACGCCCTCTGAGTCTTGCACATCGGCAGAGCCGAAAGGTTGAATGAAAGGCCAGGTCCATTGGTTCCCTGCCTAGGCGTCCTAGCGGCATGTAACTAGTCCGTAGTTATTTAGTCAATATCTTCATTGGTGCATGGCTTTGCCCGAAACTAGTTCTCATACAGGCCTAGTCGCACCCACGCTTCGATACAAGTATCGTAATGTGTCGGCTTCGCCCTGTCTGCCTTGCTCTCTTTCGTTTCTTCATCTGACACGGCTCACTCTTTCGATCTACTTATCACCGACCAAAGCTCCAGTGGGAATTCTTGAGCCATATACATCTTTACTCTTATCTCATCTTCTTGCAGCGCAACACCTTGACAATACCCATTTACCTTCTCCCTCGTTAGCCCGTTGCCGCCGTTTGCCGTTGTCGCCGTTTGCCGTTGCCGCCCACGATACCCGCCATCGACTCCCGAACGGTAACCAGCACCCCCACGAAATTGTTACTCCATTTGCAGCAAGCAACGCCAGCATTCCGCTATGAAGGCCGCCGCCGCGACCCTGACGGCCTTGCTGTCCGCGTCTGCCACCGCGCAGTACGTGCTCATGGACTTTGAGAAGAAGCCGCACAGCAACCTGCAGCGCCGGGCGTCGAGCGTCGAGTCCGACCTCTCCAACCTTGTACAGGACGGAGGCTACTTCATCGACGTCACTATCGGGACGCCCGGCCAAAAATTCTCGCTCCAGCTCGACACGGGCAGCAGTGATGTCTGGGTGCCCTCGAGCGGATCCTCGGCCTGCCAGGCCAAGAGCGACAAAATCACCAGACCCGGACAGAGCAACGGCTGCTCCAAAGGCTCCTGTAAGCGACACACATCTAACGCGGCGCTGCACTTGCCCCTGCTAACATGCTCGCCTCACAGTCACCTCAAGCAAGTCGAGCACCTTTACAAGCTTGGGCGAGGGCTCGTTTCAGATTCAATACGTCGACAAGAGCAGCGCAACGGGCTCGTACTTTCTTGACGCCTTTCAGGTCGGCGGCAGCACCATCCAGAATCTGACCATGGGTCTCGCCGAGCAGACCGACATTCCCTTTGGCCTTGTCGGCATCGGCTACAAGGGTAACGAGGCCTCTCTCCAGACGGTGCGCAAGACGTACCCCAACCTGCCCATTGCCATGCAGACCTCAGGCAACATCAAGACGATCGCCTACAGCCTCTGGCTCAACGATCTCGACGCCAGCAAGGGCAACCTACTCTTTGGCGCCATCGACACCGAAAAGTATCATGGTGACCTGGCCCGCCTCGACCTTCTCTCCAGCGGAAACCAGGTCGTCGAGTTCAGCGTCGCCCTGACCTCGGTCGCCGGCTACAGCTCGACGGGCTCCGACTCCTTCTCCTCGTCCAGCTTCCCCATCACCGCCCTCCTCGATTCCGGCACCACCCTCTCCTACCTCCCCACCGACATTGCCCAGCAGATCTGGGAGGAAGTCGGCGCCGCCTACGTCTCGAGCCTCGACCTCGCCGTTATCCCCTGTGCCTACGCCACCAGCAACGCCTACCTTTCGTTTGGCTTTGGCGGCAGCGACGGCCCGCGCATCAACGTCACCATGGACGAGCTCGTCCTCGACCAGGCTGGCGTCACCATGTCCAATGGCAGACACAAGAGCGTCCCTGCCTGCACGTTTGGTATCCAGGCCCAGCCCGCTTCTGATGGCGGCTCTTCAAACACGTACCTGCTTGGCGACACCTTCATGCGCTCCGCTTACGTAGTGTACGATCTCGAGAACAATCAAGTCGCCATTGCCCCGACAAAGTTCAACGCATCCGCGTCCAACGTCGTTCCCTTTGGCTCCAAGGGCGCCACCATTCCCTCCTCGACCCCTGTTCCGGGTGCCAACACGACCCAGAGCGGCAGCAGTGGAACGTCCAGCGCGCCCAACTACTCGGCTAGCTCTGGTTTCCAGGAGGAGAGCGGCGCGGCCACCATCGGCCTCTCTGCGCTGGGTCTTGTGGCCGTCTCCATGTCGACCTTTTTCGCCGTCTTTTCTAGTGCCTTTTAATCTCGAATTCACCTTCAATGTCTCTGTTTTTTTATTACTAGGTCTTGTCCATATCTGAATGATGGTTGTTGGAGCCCCACTTGCTGGCGTTGAGATTCATGTAGAAAAGTTGATTTATGCATCGCAGAATAGATTTACGTGAACTTGGATAGAAACATGGATATAAATTAGCCTCATGAACTTTCCCATTAAAAAAAAGATCTACTCATTTCTTTCCGCCAACGCACTCGTTGACTGATTTTCACTCGCGGTACACTACAAGTGCTGTCGCGCTAGCACGTGCGGTCCTAATGGTGGCGCCGCCCCTGGCCGAAAAAAAGTTTCCAGGAACCGCGCTGCTGCTCTCAACCACGACAAATCGATTTTGTTGCGGACCGTTGCGCAATATGAGGGTCCTCAACACTGTCAGGTGGCTTAATTGCCGTCTGGTTTCGGATCCTGCAAGGTCAACTGCCAGATTCCGTGATTTCAAGGCCGTTGTGGTGCCCTTTGCTGCCCGGCGGGCATTCGGTCATTCCGGCATCAAGCATGGAGCGGCGCAAGATGCGTGAGTGTTGATCCTTTCCCCCCCATCGCGTACAATTGTCCAGAACACACGGCTCATGCGACTCAATTGCACAGTTTGAAAAAGGCTCAAGATGATGCCGCCAGTCTGACCCCCGAATACGTCGCTGCAAACATGTCCACCGAGGAGGCTGCTCGTCTCTCCCGCGTACGAAACATTGGTATTGCCGTACGTACCACACGACCCTGGAATTCTCAGAAGTATGGTCAGTCAATTCTAATGTTGTATTTAGGCGCACATCGACTCCGGAAAAACGACAGTCACCGAGCGCGTTCTCTTCTACACCGGCCGAATCAACGCAATCCACGAAGTCCGCGGCAAGGACTCTGTCGGCGCAAAGATGGACTCTATGGATCTCGAGCGAGAAAAGGGCATCACGATTCAGTCTGCTGCGACCTTTTGCGACTGGAAAAAGACGGAAAACGGAAAAGACGAAACCTACCACTTCAACCTGATTGACACCCCCGGCCACATTGACTTTACCATTGAAGTCGAGCGTGCTCTGCGCGTCCTCGACGGCGCCGTCATGATCCTGTGCGCCGTCAGCGGCGTCCAGTCGCAGACCATCACCGTCGATCGCCAAATGAAGCGCTACGACGTCCCGCGCATCTCTTTTGTCAACAAGATGGACCGCATGGGCGCCAACCCCTGGAAGGCCGTCGAGCAGATCAACAGCAAGCTCAAGATGCCCGCCGCCGCCATCCAGATCCCCATTGGCGTCGAAGACGAGTTTGCGGGCGTCGTCGACCTGATTGAGCGCCGAGCCCTGTACTTTGAAGCGCCCCGCGGCACTAAGATCCGCGTCGAGGACAAGATCCCCGCCGGCATGCAGGACCTCGTCGAGGAGAAGCGCCAGGTGCTGATTGAGAAGCTCGCCGACGTCGACGATGAAATGGCCGAGCTCTTCCTCGACGAGCAAGAGCCGACCGTTGCCCAGATCAAAGCCGCCATCCGCCGCGCCACCATTGCCCGCCGTTTCTCGCCCGTCCTAATGGGCTCCGCGCTCGCCGACAAGGCCGTCCAGCCCATGCTCGACGCCGTCTGCGACTACCTGCCCGACCCGGGCCAGGTCGAAAACACGGCGCTCGACAAGCTCCGCGACGAGAAGACGGTCAAGCTCGTGCCGTACAACTCGCTCCCCTTTGTCGGCCTCGCCTTCAAGCTCGAGGAGAACAACTACGGCCAGCTCACCTACATGCGCGTCTACCAGGGCACCCTCACAAAGGGCACTTACCTCTTCAACAGCCGCACCGACAAAAAGGTCCGCATCCCTCGCATCGTCCGCATGCACTCCAATGAGATGGAGGATGTCAACGAGGTCGGCGCCGGCGAGATCTGCGCCGTCTTTGGTGTCGACTGCGCCTCGGGTGACACCTTTACCGACGGCGGCCTGCCGTACATCATGACCTCCATGTTTGTGCCCGACGCCGTCATGTCCCTCTCCATCAAGCCCAAGCGCACCACCGACGCCGACAACTTCTCCAAGGCCATGAACCGCTTCCAGCGCGAGGACCCCACGTTCCGCGTGCACGTCGACGCCGAGAGCGAAGAGACCATCATCTCCGGCATGGGCGAGCTCCACCTCGAAGTCTACGTCGAGCGCCTCAAGCGCGAGTACAAGACCGAGTGCGTGACGGGCCAGCCCCGCGTCGCCTACCGCGAGACCATTGCCCGCCACGCCGACTTTGACTTTCTCTTCAAGCGCCAGTCGGGCGGGCCCGGCGACTACGCGCGCGTCGCCGGCTTCATCGAGCCGCACGACAACCCCAGCGAGAACCTGTACGAGAGCAAGGTCGTCGGCGGCAACATCCCCGACAAGTTCCTGTCCGCCTGCGCCAAGGGCTTCGAGCTCGCCACCGACAAGGGCCCGCTCCTCGGACACCGCGTCATCGGCACCCGTATGGTCATCAACGACGGCGCCACCCACGTTACCGACTCGTCCGACCACGCCTTTGCCCTCGCGACGCAGATGGCATTCCGCAAGACCTTTCCCGAGGCCGGCGGCCAGGTCCTCGAGCCGCTCATGAAGACGACCATTACCGCGCCCAACGAGTTCCAGGGCGCCATCCTCATGCTCATGAACAAGCGCGGGGCCGTCGTGCACGACACCGACATTGGCACCGAGGACTTTACCCTAATGTGCGACTGCAGCCTCAACGCCATGTTTGGCTTCAGCTCCCAGCTGCGCGCCGCTACGCAGGGCAAGGGCGAGTTTAGCTTGGAGTTTAGCCACTACGCGCCCGCGGCGCCGCATCTGCAAAAGGAGCTGATAGCCAAGCACGAGGCGGAGCTCGCGGCGAAGCGGACGAAATAGGTGAAGGCGAGATGAAATAACTGGGTTTGTTTGGAAATGGGCCGCTACGATTTGAAAAAAAGAAAGAAAGAGGCCACTGTACCACTATGGGCGCTGGATTGTATAAAAGAAGAATTGGCACGACGATTTACAGGAATTAACTCTTCTCTAGTCCAAAAAGTTGAATTTGTAATTTATCTAGCAGTATTTTGGAGCAGGAAAACGAGATTTAGAGATATTGTGGCATATAGAACTACAATAGACAAAACATCATACCAACGAATTTCCGCGTTGTCAATAGATGCAATGAGGAAACACGACGGATTATGTCTACACAATGTACATCGCTTTTATTTTTCATACTACTCTCCACCAAAATCAGCTATGAATCAAACCTCCTTACAGTCTGCGGAGAATATCCTCCACAACCTGCTCAGTCGTCGCGCTGCCGCCCAGGTCCGGGCTCAGCAGCCTGCCCTCTTCCAGGTTGGCGTCGACGGCCGCGTAAATCTTGGCCGCGGCCTCGGGCTCCTCCAAGAACTCGAGCATCAGCGCCGCGCTGCGAATCGTCGCAATCGGGTTCGCGACGCCCTGGCCCATAATGTCCGGGGCGCTCCCGTGGCAGGGCTCGCCAATGGCGAAGCCCTCGCCGACGTTGGCGCTGGGCACGAGGCCGAGCGAGCCGACGAGCGCGGCGGCGCCGTCGGAGAGGATGTCGCCGTAGAGGTTGGGCGCAACAATGACATCGTAGTCTTGCGGCTGCCGAAAGAGCTTGTACACCATGGAGTCGACAATCTGCTCCTCGACCGCGACGGACGCAAACTTGGGGTCCGCGAGCGCCTTTTTGGAGATTTCCCGAAAGAGGCCGTCCGTCTGCGACAGCACATTCGACTTGTGCGTAATCGTCACCGTGGGCTTCTCGTGGATGCTGCTCGCGCCGGATTCCCGAATCTTTTGCCTGCGCAGCGCAATCTCCCCCGCCATGCTCGCGATGCGAAACGTGGCCCTTTCCGAGATGCGCTTAATCGCCTCGGCCACGCGGCCCTCGGGCGTCTCCCTCGTCGTCTCCTGCTTCACGTACAGGTCCTCGGTGTTTTCCCGCACAATCACCATGTCAATCGGCTTGGGCGCCGTCAGCACCGTCTTGACGGGCCGCACGTTGGCGTACAGGTCCAGCTTCTTGCGCAGCGCGACAATCGGCGACGAGTACCCCTTGACGGCGTGCGTCGGCGAGGAAACGGCGCCAAACAGAGCGCCGTGGCAGTCGTCGGAGCGCAGCGCCTCGACGGTGGCGTCGGGCAGGGCGCTGCCCGTCTTCTCAAACGTCTCGAAGCCGGCGTGGAGGTTGATGAAGTCGAACTTGAGCTTGAGCGCGGCGGGGAGGGCTTCGAGGACGCGTCGGCCGGCGGGGATGACTTCCTTGCCGATGCCGTCGCCGGGGATGAGGCCTGTGACGCCAATGTTAGCAGTTTATTAGTTTACTTAGTTGACGTCAATGGTGCGTGATCGAGTTCTCTAGTATTTAAGTTTGATGGAATCAAGCAAAAGGTGCGTACCGATTTTGAGAGTGCGGAGAGACATGGCTGCAGTTCAATTGACCAAATGTAAGACTGATTGAGCAAGGGAAAAGAGTCAGGTCCGCCACGAAAATGTCACCATGGTTTCCTTTCCCTCGGCTGCCGACCTCGGATCCGGCTGTGGAGCAGGACCCTGTCGCAATTATTAGGTAAGCTTCAACGGCCACAGCTGTGTGAAGACAGAAATAATATTTATTCATTTCAATGGCATCCATGCGTAGTGAGTGACTCTGAGATTTATAAGTTGCGGGCAAGCACATCCTGTGTTGTATTGGTGTCAGCGTTCTAAAAAGCTTCTACCTCTGTTTCGCGGCGAGATACCTAGGCATGATACCAAATTTGCATTCCAATTGCACAATTCAACAAGCTATTCATTCTAGCTTCTCGGCCTACTCCCCGTCTATTTTGATCTTTAAGATCAGTGCAAAAATTCCCACGGTGATCTATAATTGGTGGTGCCGGTGCCGGCCTGGCGGAGTCGGGCGAGGTGCTTCGTCCTAGTCCTCATGAGAGTTCCCCAACCTGACCTTAAATGCCTCTAAAATGGCCTTGCAGTGCTTATACAGAAAAGTTATGGCTGATGCCATATTTTACATGACAAAAAACAGCTCATCGCCGTCGCTAAAGGATGCACGACTGTCGTGCCCGCTGTGTTTGAGTTGGGATGCGTGTCATCTTCTTCATGGACTCCCTCGGCACGGTTGGGACGAATGGCCATTTCCACCGTCGGAAGGCTGCTCAAGCATATTAGCGCTCCCCAGCAGTATTTGATCCAACTATTCTATCCCATGTGTTGATTGAGTGTCCTTTCTCTTTCGTGCGGGGTATTCTACACCGCAGAGTTAAGCATGCAGCAAGATGGCTAACACAATTGTGATGATCATGCCTATTCTACGGCATGTGGCTTCAGCCTCAATTGGCTTCATGCAGGCACAGCCTCATTGGGCATCAATTCAAACCACTCTTTACCTCCGTGATTCCCAAATGTGCTGGCCTTGTCGTTTTGAAGTTTGTGTAAGATACTGCCTGCTGTGTGGAAATGGCAGACCCTCTCTCCGTTGCAGGCTTGGCCTTTGCCGTAGTGTCTCTGGGTCTCCAGGTCACTGCGGGCATCACGGATTACTTCGATGCTCTCAGTTCCCGCGACCAGGATATTGCGTCTGCACGGCAGCAAAACGATACGTTGCGGAAGACACTCCGAGTTATCGAGTCGTCAAGCTCCCGGCTCCAGAACGACCACAGAGCCGCAACAGCGGCCTTGCGTGAATGCCTCGATTCGTGCAAGAATGAATTGCAGGCTCTGGAGATCACGGTGGCCGAACTAGTCTCCTGCGACCAAGCTACAACTTGTCGAAAAGACAAGATCCGAAACCAGGGCAAAAGGCTTCTGTATCCGTTCAATCGCCCAAAGCTTGAACAAATTGCGACAAGATTACATGACATCAATTCGAATCTTCAGTTGGCGTTACAGACTCTAGGACTGTAAGCACACCTAACCATCCACATTTCACGATGTTTCGTTTTGTTAAAACTCTTGCCAGCTCTGTATCACAGCTGGGGACCGAGAGATTAGCCACGCTCGAGGCGGCTTCGCATACTATTTCTACCGATATTCTAAACGTCCAGTCTGAAGTTTTGGCCATGACGACTCCTCTCCAAAGCATGCATAGCACTCTATCTCGAGTTGAAACACGTTTTGACGACCTCGAGAATTTATTCCAGCAGCTGCTTGTTCGGAATCCAATCACCAACGGAGCCCAATCAGAAGTAAGCATCCCATTGTACCAAAGCTGTTACATATTCAAACTTACCGCGAGCTACAGATAACCGCGTCGACGGTCACCGGCCGGCTCCTTAGCAAACCGGGACTGTTGCAAGAGACGTGCGACGCTGCCGGAGCTCAGGCGTGGCAGAGGTCAAATGGGACACCACCGGTAATGCGTCGCCGCACGTCACAATTCAGCAGGACGGTGTCGATGTATACTGGAGGCCGCTTCTCCTGCTTCTGTCGTCGTAGCCAACAACTCCAACGTAAGAATGCTGTCTGGGGCTCCTTCAGTCTCTCCCTCGAGACAACCATCGAGAAGCATTTGCCGGGGTGCCCAGCTACTCAAGTGATACCAGTCAGAGATCAAAGGCAGAAAATCAGTCTCACATACGTTGGACTCCAGTCTATGCTTAACCTGGCCATCCAGCTCTCGTTTATGGTTCGGTCGGGAGCAGGTGGATGGAGCCTCGGCTCTAATTTCACCTACTATCCTCTGGTCGACTCGGAATCTGCACCAGCCTTCAGAATGCTCCGTCTATTGACACGCTCTCAATGTAATGGGAATCATCGGTTCACAAAAGACGGATTCCAGGGCCGTATGATATGGCATGAAAAGTTAATTCCGTCAGTGGTGTCCGCAATATTGAGGTTATTTCGAGCCAAAAAGGCGTCCCCACGAGCAGTCGACGTCTACAACAGGTCTCTCGTCTACAACGTGGCTGAATTTGTGAGTACTAATGTGATCCCAGTCAAGCGTAGTAACGGCTAATAGATCAATTCAGGTATCTCTTAGCGTTGATAGATATAACCTGTTGCCGAGCCAGGATGAATCCAGCCCTCTGCTTGATCTTCTCCAGTATTTAATTATCAACAAGGCTCCAGCAAACGATTATGATATCTACGGCGAGTAGGTTCTTGGTATCGAGTAAGAAGAGCAGGGCTTTCCGTCTACTAACCTAACTATCGTGCAGGACGCCGCTCAGTAGAATGTTTGGGTCACTTACATATGGTAGTGTCAGCGATCCATTACCTGCTGCTTCGGCACAGCTTCTCCTGCGATCAAACACCGAGAATAACGCGGCATGTTTGTCACGTCCACCCCCGGCAGCGTATACAATGATTCGTAATCAATCAGGACGAATCGTTCATACACAAAGCCCTGCGGTTCACCTCTACTTCCTGTCTTGTTCCGCTAACATAGCCGAAGGTTCGTATTGCGCACCCCCTTAAAAACGGAGAGTGTCCTACTAAATGAACTTTTACACATCTAGCCTACGGCTGTGGTCCTCTGAGCTTAGCAATTCTATCCAACGACCTGGAAAAAGTCGAACTCCTTGTGAGGAAACATCCTACCACCCTCGCCGAGCGAAACCTTTTCGGGCATACGCCGCTGCACCTCGCTGCAGACAAGCCATCATGTTTGAGTATTGTGGTCAAAGCTGCAGATACAAGACTCCTCAACCAAGCAGATAGACAAGACGGATTGGGCACGTCTGCAGTAGAGACCGCCGTCTCCCTCAGCGGCCTGAACTGTAGCGAAGAAAGCCGCATGTGTCAAGGATGCAGATGTGACGAATGCGCGGTAATTCTATTGGAAGCAGATTGTGCGCTTCCTGTGTCGGGCTGCTTATCGAGCGTACTCGATACTGCCTCCGAACAGTGCAAACTGACATACGTGCGCCATTTGAAAGACCGAAGAGACAGACTAAAGCAGCTTGCCCTAGCAAATCTTCCTGCGGCGGAAGTAGAGCGATTAGGTTTAACCTCTGAACGCGTTCTCGATTCTCTTGCGTCGGAAGTCACCCAACTCTTGGAAGACGGTGGCATTGCTGTCCCTGCAGCCCTTGCTGTCGGGAGAAGCGAATCGCTGCCAGTCTACCAAGCGCTCTACTCCGCTGATGATGCCGAGATATTCTTCGACGCCGGCTTCCGCGATACGGATGCGTGGAACACCGCTGATACGATGTTTGCGCGTATTGATAAGGGCCTCCCATATCTGCATTGGCTAACTAAACATGGCGGCATCTCCTGGCAGCTATCAGACGCATCAGCTAGGGACATACATACAGTTCACTTCACGTTCATGATAATTGGCCATGACCTAAGCAACTCCTGGCCAGGAAATTTCTTGAGGTTTGATCAAATTGAGCACACTATAAACAGCGAATCGCCACTATCACCGCCGTTCGACGACCGTATAGCTTGGATCCACGAACTCCACGCTGCAGCACTGCCGGCTGATTTCGCCGACGCATGCCATTGCCAATGCTCTCCTGGGGGCTGCACTACGCTAACGTCTATATTGAAGGGGTTGATCGAATCCTGGGATTTTGTATACAAACCGAGACACTCCCCAGAGGATAGCGTTGCCGAAGACAGAGACGACTCAGAAACCATCACTACGGATAACACAGACTACCCAGAGAACAGCGTTACAGATGATGAAAATCCACTACCATGGCTGATCCACGGGTTCATCCTATATCTCAAGCATTTTTGGTGCCATCTTGAGGTCAGGCATCATATTGCGGCTCTTCGGTATATAACCTATACCGCGTTAGGCATGCCCCATTCCTGTTGTGACCTTCGTGATGGTTGTTATGTGTCCGATGATGATTCTAGTATTGTCGAGGATGAACTCGAGGATGAACCCGAGGATGAACTCGAGGATGAAAAGGTCTATGACCTGGAGCTACTGGAAGAGCTCTTACACGAGTTTGGGGACGAGCTCATTTCAATCCTTCAGGATCCGGACCGGGGGAATACCGATCTTACCAACTTCTGGGAACGAACCTGGGTGGGTCGAATGACAGAGGTTCTGGATCGTCTTGAAGGAAGCAATTTGCCCGATGACGAGAGACGCGCAGCTGAAGAAATTGGGCTGGTATGGGATAAATTTCGACCCAAATCACCTGAAGTGATTGGAAACCCCCATCGTACCACAACTCTGGATTTCTGGATGTACGAGCTGGAGAAGATTGAAGAAGAGTGCCAGTGAGAGGGAAAGAACAGTTGCTACGGGATGAGAAACGGTTTTCTATGTATTGGACCCGTGATTAAAGTTTTAATTGTCTTTCAGAGTTACACCAGTGCTTGTCCTCCTTACTTTGATAATTCATACTGATGAGGATGTCTTAGTAGACGAACAGTAAGTAAGCACTTGTACTCGGAGCTCCAAGTAGTGATTCCCATGACGGATTTTCAGCGGCACTACCAGCCTCTCACACTTCTAGCATCGCGTTCTTTATCACTTATCATATGGAATACAGCCCCGATTCAATATTATACCCGATTTGCATGCCGATCCGTCTATTCACGTAACATTATAACACGAAACGCACCGCGTTTCTTCCACGAAGGCCCGTGCCCATTATTAGAAGACGGCACTTTGGACGTCGCATCGCGTAGTAGTATCGTTTGCCGGTTGGGAGAAACGGAGCAGGAATCAAGCTTTCTATTTCTTCTCCGGCCAAATGCGGCTTCATAGAGAGGGTCTTACCTTCTTGGCGCCTACGCATTTCCATCAATATGACAGGCCTCGCGACGCCCATGGAGGCTACCTCGCATTTCGGTCGAGTCAGCTTCATATGCTCCGGAATCTCGGCTTACATCACAGCCTACTATTAGAGCAAGCAATGATCTGCATCGAATGTGGAATTTGCCATCAACCCCACGCGCGCGCAGGGTCATCCAGTCGGCAAGCATCACATACCCAAGTCCGCCCGCCGTGGCTTAAAGCCGTAAATCTATTCCCTACAGGAACACTTCCGCTGCGACCGGATGGCTTGCCGGATCAACCACATCTTACAGTACACGAGGGCTTGGCCTGTAATATTGTGGTCCGCGCTTTCGGTGGCAGGCAGCCGGGCCAATTCGAAAAGCGGGAGGACTCTTCCAAAAGCATGGATAATGATCTCGACGATATTATGACGATGTATGAATGATAGTCACCTTGACTAGACTTGAAAAGAAGCTGGTTTGAGTCGCACAAGGACATGGGACGGGCAATGGATGAATGGGAATTTATGGGCTTGGAGGAAAACGACCGCGATCTTTTCCTTTTTCTATCTCTCTTTTTGCTCTGTTGCTATAGCGCAGCGATGGGAAGGTCTGATTTTTAAAGATTGTCACGGTCGTTACCCGTCGCTCTGCCAGGACTGAGCGTCCATCAGACTCAAGAAAGACTACATTCCCGGCCTGGGTGACACCACCGACCTTACTATCGTGGACCAACACTATGACATGAGAAAATCAGATGCTCTTGGACTTAGAAAGATGGTGGACTTCAATACACCTTTCAAGATTTGCAGATCCTGAATATGCTAGCAATCTATGCGCACAGGCCCTTGGGCGTCTAGAGCGAGTGTTTAGACGGCTGGCTAAGCATGAGCCAAAAAGGCATTCCGTCAGCAAGCGTCAAACTGCGCTGCATGTCATGCAGCTGATGGGGATCATGCATAGGGCAGCGGGTGTCCTTGCAGTACATAGGCCAATGCAAAACCTCGATCGCGATGTGGCGGAATCTATCCGCTCCTTGGGGCGACGCTGGGGAACAGGCTGAATGGAGTTTCTAGTATTACGGAGTACGGAATGCTGTTGCGTAGGCAGGCGCAGACAGGGCACAGCGCAGTCATCCGCGGTTCATGACCGGCTCCCTGGAGCTTCAGTGAGTTCTGGTCAATGCGCTCTTTCGAGTTTGTGCTGCAGAGTGCCGTCAGACTGCTGGAGAAGACAACATGCTAGGCTTGTCTTGCACAGAAACAAGTGGAGGAACGGTTAAATTGCGAGACATTGGGCGGTGGCCTTCGAAACGGGACATGCGGCGGAGGCGTGCGGGCGCCGTGGAAACGGAGGATCCACTGGAGGATTGTTTACATGGTGGCGTGATGATGGATGAGTTGGGGATGAGAATTGATGGTGATGATGATTGACGGTGATGGGTATCGATGGTGAGGGTGAGGATGTAGGAACAAACGGTGAAGATATAGGAACAAACGGATGAAGGTATTGGTTTGGCAGCTGGCAGCATGCAGGTTGGTACGTACCATTTGCTGGCTGCATGTGCTGTTACAGTTGCCCTGGCTAAATAATTTCGTGACACGGTATCCGTAATCCGTACCTGCAACATGCACCCGCACCTTGTACCCGCACCTCGTTATGCCGCTGTCCAGGTACCCGCGCCCATTGCTCTTGGTTCCCCACCCAAACTTTAGTTATACATAATAATACAAACGGGTACGGAGTGCAGCATAAACAAAATCCTTATTTATTGGCAACTCGCTCGACGTCAATTTGTGCCCCGGCCAAGTCAATTACCTCACGGAACAGCTGGCCCAAAGTCAATCCCTGTCGTCAGCCTATCAAGTTGGCCACCTACCTGGCTCGGTGGTTCCTCTGCTGCCTCAACTGAGCGACCCCTGATTTTACTGGTGCCTGTTGAGTGTTGACCCGCGTCCAGGCGCGTCACCTTGTATCCGGCCAACTAACAGGTGAATACGGTAAAATTATTATTACCAAGTATCTTTTCGACTGCAGCTTGCTGCACCCACCGTGCCGCATCTCACCGCGCCGTACGGATACCCAACTCCAAAACTGCTCCCACACACACTGCCGCTTCTCCGTGCCCTGCATCCCTTACCTGGCTCTCGAAGCTTGTCTGGAACTTGAAACGCTCCCTCCTGTCATCTGTCCATCTTTTCATCTTGGTAGGCCTAAACTCTATTTACCTGGATCCGACCGTTTACTGGCGTCAACGTCACCTCTTCCCCTCATCTCCCTGCCTGTGCCCACTCCCAAAGACAACACAATACCTGCCGCATACCGGATACCTACAATCGCGCCTCCTCTGGCATCCAACACGCGGGTCCCTGCGAGGACGCCGCGTCTACCACCGTCGTCATGAGCCAGGTCAAGAACCTGCGTGCCATGTTTGAAAGCAAAGGCGATACCAGCCCGCCCGATAGCAGAGGACGCTCTCCAACAGGTGGCTCACCCCAGCACCACCACCGCCCATTTGGCCGCCCACGCAAGCAGCGCCTGCTCTACCTCCACTACCAATCGATACCCCGCGACAAGTACCACTATCTCACGATAGCGTCGGTGCCTGGGTATTCCATCTTGTTGGTTCGGTTGTGGCGCAGAGACGGCTGCTCGTGTGCTGCGCTACCAAACTCTGATTTACTGTCCTACATTTCGCTAACACAAAACTTCTCCAACAGCAGCTTCAGCCACTTCCGAAGCTCCCAGACCCCTCTCCAAAATCAGAACTAGCTTTGTCGCCGTAGAAAAAGACGGCCGCATAGGACTAAAACGCGATCAGAGCGGCGAATCCAGCGTCTCCCGACGACGTCTCAGCAACGACACAGAGCCCAGTCTCTACCGCTCCAGAAGCAAAATGTCAACCCAAGACGATTCAGTCAGAACCCCGGCTCCCGAGTCTATCCCTGAGGCGCCGGATGCTGCCGAGACCGTCGTCGAGCAGCCCAGCAACATCTCCGAAACGGCGAGCAATTCTCCGGCCAAAGCCCGGGAGGCGGCTCCGGCCAAGCCTACCACTCCACGTCCCACCACGACGGCTTCCAAATCAGCTTCCAAAACGGCTCCCAAATCCGCAGCATCCAAAACGGAACCTACGAAGCGACCCGGCAATAAGCCTGTCGCATCAACGAGGGCCACCGGCGGCACCACTGCTATCAAGAAGCCAGCTTCTGTCAAGGTTGGCGCCAATGACACGGGTTTTGTCAAGCCCAAGCCAAAGTCTCCCACGAAGCCTGTCAACCTGCCATCGTCGCTGATGGCTCCGACAGCTGCTTCTGCCCACAAGGGCGGAGCAAGTCGACAGGCGAATCTTCCCCAGTCCGCCAGCGCACATGCTGTTGGCGCCTCTGCTGCGTCGAAGCCCGTGAATGGGAAAAACTCAATCGTGAACCGCCAGCGACCAAGCCTTGGAGTTCCCTCCATCAATAAGGCGGCGCAAGAGTCAATGCCGAACAAAAGACAGAGTCATGTTGACGAGGGCTTCCTTGCGCGTATGATGCGTCCTACCGCAGCATCGTCGAGCAAGACGACAGAGAAGGGTGCTCCCTCCACCCCCCCGAAGAAGCCTACGCCGCGGACTTCAAACATTGGCGTCGAAAATGTAAAGCGTACATCCAAGAGCCCTGTGCCCCGTCGTGCTGGCTCTGTCGCCCGCTCCAGGGAAGCCACATCTCGGGCCGAAAAGGCTCACGCAAAGCCTGCAACTAAGACGGCTTCCTCTGTGGCGCAGGAGGCCGCTGTACCCGCAGCTGCCGCTACTGCCGCTGGTGCTGCCGCCGTTGCCTCCGAGATTGTCCCTGACTCGACTATGTCCAAGCTGGCCGACAAGCTTAAAGATCTCGGAATTGAGGAGTCAAAGCAAGAGCCAAAAGAAGAACCAGCGACTAAGGCTGAGCCCGAAACTGAACAAGAACCCGAGCCCGAGGCTGGGCCCGAGGCTGAGCCTGAGCCTGAAGCGGAAGAACACGGTCAGGATGCGCCTATTGAAGATCCAGAGCTGGAGGCTGAACCTGAAGCTCAGCACGATGTTGCTAAGGAGCACGTCCAGAAGCATACTGAGGAATGTGAAACTGTTGAAGATACCCAACTCGAACTTGAAGAGGAGCACGAGGCAGCTCCTGTTGGCCACATTGAGGAACCCGAGCTTATCGCTGAGGCAGGGGAACTCGTTCCGCAGAATATCATCGATGAACCCCTTGAAGAATACCCCACGCACGAAGAGTCTGCATCTCTCGAGCAGGCCGCTCTTGAAGCTGCTCAGGTTGAGACTGCTGAGGAGGCCATTGAAATCGCCGAGGGCGCGGACCCTGAGCAACCCTTTAGCTTTAATGATGTCGCTAAGCCCGTCGAGTCCGACATTAACAACTCCACCATTAAAGGCGGTGTTGTGGGCAACGGCCATGTCGACAAGGTTGACAGCGTCGCCGACATCGAGCCCGCGTCAATCATTTCGACGCTTGCCGAAACCACTCCCGAGCACGGCGAAAAGGCGACCGACGAGGTCGTCGGCAAGGATGCTGACACGGCCGCGTAGAGCAAACGGGGGCCTCGCTGCTTGTGGTATCATGCATTTTTTCTTTTTTGGGCTGGGCTGTGTTGTGCAGACGGCTATTCTCTGGAGTCTGGCGATACATCGACCGGGCTCTGGTGACTGGAGTTTCATACTGTAAAATATTTCTGTTAGACATAGCGACGTACCATCTATTTAATACCAAGCGATTTTAGCGATTATTGGATCAAGCGAGTGAGTGTGCTATTGGCATGCCTATTTGTCCACGCGGTGCTGCCATGCAGTGTGTGTGGAATGTGTGTAGTGTGATGCATTGCATGGTGTATTTGATGTTGATATCTATTCGTACAATGAATGACCTGCTGATCTTGTAATTGTAACAGCTATGATACATGATGAAATTGTGCTGCCCCAGTACCACCTATCCTCGCTAAATCCTTCCTCACATTCTCCTCCACCCCCCGTCCCTTCCTCGACGCCTTCCTCTACGACACCCTGCACAGCATCGTCCCGCCCACCTTTTTCGCCAGCGCCTCCCTCGCCTCCAGCACCCCCTCCGTCGTCTCCAAAAACAGGCACTCCCCCAGCGCCAGCCCCTGCATGACCCCGGCGTCCAGCCTGGTCGGGAACCCGCGCACCACGCGCGCCAGCTCCTCGGGCCGGACGGTGACGCGCCGCGCCGGCGTGCTCAGCGCGCGGCACGCGCCCAGCACGGGCTTCCCGTCCCAGTACTTGAGCCCCAGCCACAGCCGGCGGCTCGCGACGTTGGCCGTCGTGATGGGCTCCATGGGCTGCGTCAGCATGTCGTCGGCCGATGGCGGCGTGGGGCCCGCGCGGTACACAGAGGACAGGAAGCCGGCGCGGTGGAGGGCGGTGGCGAGGTGCATGCTGGATTTGGAGGACCGGAACGAGGTGAGGCCGAGGCGCGCCTTGGAGGCGTTTTGGAGGTGCGAGCACATGTCGACGAGCGTCTTGAGCGACATGCTGGGTGTTTTGTGTGTGTGTGTGTGTGTGTGTAGATGTCGTGGGGTTGTAAAGATTGTGTCGATTGGTAAAATGTAATGGGCCGCCGAATCTCGGCTTCAATAGCCAAAGCAAAAAAATTCCAAGCGTCTTTTAAATCCCGTTGGTGGAAAGCTCGCGGGTTGACGTGTGCTTGGAGGTGGTCGTGTCTCCTGTTCTGCAGAGCTTCGAGACGCTTGTGCGGTTCTCGTCAATTTAGTGTCGACTGGCGTAGATGTTGCCGGGTTCAGCTAAAGCTTCAAGTGTGGGCTTTGGGCGGTTTCTTTTGCACCGCGTTTCTTTCGTGGGCAGCTTCAACGGCACGGCGACGGAGGTGAGAAAGGATGTCGGGGTCCGCCAAAATTTCTTGGGACACCCCGAGCGGATGACTAAGCTGGTCGTGGCCAACACCAACATGTCAGTTGTCCATCAAGACTTTGATTGTGGAGGATACTTTAAATAAATTTTCTTCTGTAGTAAACGGGTAGTTTTGAGACAAGTACTTAATAGTTCAGGACAGTTGAGAAAATGAAAAGGGCATAGTGCCGACAGTAGTGCTCTATTTAAGAATGATATTGTACAGTTTCTGAGTGGGTTGGCCCTGAGATGAGACTAAAAACAAAATCTCCGAGCCTGTTTGTAAGATTTCTATATTACATCATTTGCCAGATAGCCACGGCATTGTGCCACAATTCCTTGAGCGGCCTGCGGTAGCTATAGGCGATGAAAATACCCGCCGCCAGAAACGGGCTCGTCGCCAACCCGGCAAGCAGCCGCCCCAGCACCCGGCCCTGCCTGTCCGTTCTGCGCACACACTCGGAATACGGGCGGTTGCTAAACACGACGAGCGAGTACTTTGTCTGCCACCCAAGCCACGGGAGCCGATAGGACAAAAACTCCTCAAAGGACTTGCGGAGCTTGTACGCGATCGACTGCGATGTGCGCATCTCAACGTAATTTTGGAACGCGAGGTCGTTGATGGTGTAGGCGTCGACCCAGCGCGTGGCTGAGTACTCGGCGAGCGCCTGCGCGTGTGCCTGCTCGGCGGCGGCGGCGGCGGCGGCAGAAGCTTCCTCGTCCTCGTCCGAGTCGGACGCGGAATCGCCGACGAGCGGGTTGTTGGTCTCGGCGAGCTGGGCCGCATGCTTGTCCAGGATAGAAAATAGGATGCGGACGTCTTCCATGCCCGTGTTCATGCCCTGTCCGTAGAAGGGGACCATGGCGTGCGCGGCGTCGCCGATGATGACGCCGGACGAGCCAAAGTGGTAGGGCTTGCACTTGAGGCTGATGAGGGGCAGGTGCGGATTCGTATTAAAGGCCTCGACGAGGGAGGCGTCAGAGATGTGGTCTCTCACGCCTGGAAAGTGGACATCAAAGAAGCTCGGGACCTGCGAGGGATCGGCCTCGAGCTCTGCGAAGAAGTTGGCCGGTAAGAAGAGCGTGCAGGTGAATGAGCCGTCCTATGCGAGAGTCAGTAACAGGCAAGCGATGGCATAGAAGTCTGGCAGCATCGACTCACCTCGCTGGGAATCGCGATAAACATGAAATCCTTGCCCGGCCAAATGTGCAAATGGTTTGGCGAGATTTTCCACGTCTCGGAGCCGTCGGCCCGCGCCTTGCCAGGCTCGATGCGAAACTCGCACCAGAGCGTGTCAATGTATTCCTGCTGGTAGTCCATGCGCGAAAACTTCATCATGTGGTAGCGCACCGCCGAGTGCGCGCCGTCGGCGCCCAGCATGATGTCGAAATCAATCTCCATCTCGCGCGGGCGGCCGCTCGGCGAGAGCCGGTCCCGGTTCTCGATCCAGGCCTTGCGCTTGCGAAAGTCGGCGCCGGTGAGCTTGTGGTTGAAGAAGAGCTCGACATTGGGCATATCCTCGAGGGCGTCCAAGAGCCTGGCGTTCAACGCGCCGCGGTCCATGGCTAGGTTACACTGCGGGTTTTGTCTTGTTAGCCGGAGAACGGGGGCAGTTCGGCCCTTGCATGAGAGCGGCGACAGGGCAGCGGCAGTGAACTTACTCGGCCGTGGATGTCAAAGTCTTGAGACACCTGGTACAAGGCGCCAGAAGGCTTCTTGCCGTGAATCATGCGGCCGCGCATGGGCACGCAGGCTCCGAGAATGTCCTGGAGCAGGTCCGGCAAGTCGGCATGGCGGATAGCGTTAATGCCTCGCTCCGAGAGGGCGAGGTTGATGGACTTTGTAAAGTTGAGGGGAACGATGCGAGGGTCCCGGAGGTCTGGCGAATGTCAGAATAATGAATAGGCGAACTGGTAAAAGATTTTTGTCAATTGTCTCGGCCTACGTACCGGGTCGCAACTCGTACACCTCGACTTGGTAGCCTCGTCGAGCCGCATACAGGGCGGCCAGTGAGCCAACCGGGCCGGCGCCCACTATGACCATTTTCTGCGGCGGTGCCATGGTACCTAAATGCTGACGGCGCGGGAGAGTCTGGAAGTTGAAGAGAGACTCAAAACAGGCAGAGACCCCGGCTGTAGGAGGAATCGACTCTGCAAAGTGAACAGGAATCGGGAACCCCGGGCGGGACAATGTGTTGGTTTTTGGACGAGGGAAGAAGGGAAACAAAGAAGCCGAGGAGACCGGCGCCTGGACCGGTCAAGTCATTAGATGAAAAGAGGCGAATCGAGGTCGTGACTCAGGTACAGCGGAAGTACAGCGGGTGCTGGCGGGCTTTGGTGGGCTTTGACAACTTTTCAGAGGGCTGGATTGGATGCGATGCTTTCCCAGCCCCTCACAGCGGCAAACGCAGTAAAGAGGTCCCCTAAAACGCTAATTTGGTCAGTCAGCCCACCTTCTCCTACAGGGGCAGCCCAGCACGCGACTTTTTGCGCCACGCCCAGCGAGACTCAGCTATAACGAAAGCACCTGATTTTGCTTGCTCAGCTTTTGCCATGCAAGACAAAAAAAAGTAAGGCAAGAAGAAAAGACAAAAAAGTCTGGCAGAAAACTATACTGGCTCTCACCACCTTGGACTTTGTACGTCCATCGCCACTACCGCTTCCTCTACCACAACAGCTCAATTCGTGATTTTAAGACCATCTGCGAACTCTTCTTCATTCCTTTCTACCACTTCATTGCATCTCAATCTGCCACACCCACAGCCGCCCGCCATGGCCGCTGAACCCCCCGCAAAGAAAAAGTGCCTTGGCGTCGACTGCGGCAACGACGCCGGCACGCTCCAGTGCCCAACCTGCCTCAAACTCGGCAACAAGGACAGCTTCTTTTGCTCCCAGGATTGCTTCAAGAAGAGCTGGGTACGCCATATGCGAACATTTTGTCTGGTCTTGGCCCAAGCATTGCCATGCTAACAGCGTTCTCAGGGCACGCACAAGTCCATGCACAAATCTCAAAGTAATATCCTGCACCACCTGCTCGCTCCGAAAGCCATCTCACCAGATCCAGCCACCGGTTTCTACAATCCCTTTCCGAGCTTCCCCTTCGCCGGCAAACTGCGACCCGTCTACCCCCTGTCCGAGCACCGTACCGTCCCGCGATCGATCCCCCACCCCGTCTGGTCCGAGGACGGCAACCCAAAGTACAGCCGCTCACTCAGCAGCCGCACCAAGTTTGAGATTCTCGATGCAAAGGGCATAGAAGCCATGCGCAAGGTCGCCAAGCTCGCGCGCGAGGTCCTCGACCTGGCCGCCGCCGCCGCCGTCCCCGGCGTCACCACCGACTACATTGACGAGATTGCACACAAGGCCTGCGTAGAGCGCAAGGTGAGTTTCGCAGCGACGTTGAACGCTCTTGTCGCGCGCAACTTGCTGACATTGGGTCCAGTCGTATCCATCGCCCCTCAACTACAACCACTTTCCCAAATCGTGCTGCACGTCGGTCAACGAGGTCATCTGCCACGGCATCCCCGACAAGCGCGTCCTCCTCGACGGCGACATCCTCAACATTGATGTGACCCTGTACCACGAGGGCTACCACGCCGACCTGAACGAGACGTACTACATTGGCGACCGCGCCAAGGCAGACCCGGACAATGTGCGCGTCGTAGAGGCGGCCCGCGAGTGCCTGGACGAGGCCATCAAGGCCGTCAAGCCCGGCGTGCAGATTCGCGAGTTTGGCAACATCATTGAAAAGCACGCCAAGATCAAGGACTGCAGCGTCATTCGCACGTACTGCGGCCACGGCATCGGCAAACTGTTTCACTGCCCGCCCAACGTACCGCACTACGCCAAGAACAAGACACCTGGCGAGTGCAAGGCCGGCATGACGTTTACGATTGAGCCCATGATTGCGCTGGGAAAATACCGAGACATTACGTGGCCGGATAACTGGACGAGCACGACGATCGACGGCAAGCGCACCGCTCAATTCGGTACGAAGATGTTTTTATGTGATTTGAATGGCAGGCAGCTAACGTGTAATTGCAGAGCATACCTTGCTGGTGACGGAAGACGGCGTCGAAGTGCTGACGGCGAGAAACGAAAACTCTCCTGGCGGTGCGATTCCCATGCCTACAGTGGCGTAATTAAATCATGACCAAGTAGCGATTGAAGTTGAGAAAAGAAATTGTTGCATTGGAAAGCGAGGTGTTGGCGGCGTTGCAGATGAGCATAATTGGCCACGGCCAAGACGAGTAACGAAAGACGTGGCGAGTCAAGGTGAAATATCACAAACTATACAAGTTTCAGATGACCACGATTGCCGAGTATCGTATTAGTTGTTGCCTACCTACTGTGATGGATATTCGTGAGCTCGTCATTGGTAGTCGTAGAGGTAGGTAGGTAGAGAGTTTCAATCACATGCCCAACGCCTCTTGGGCCTGAACATGAGTCGTCCAACGGCCGCTAACGGTAGCAGCATCCGCCTGTACCAACAGTGCACTGGGGCACTGAATTGCGGGCCGACCGAACAGCCAGGTTACAGCACGCTTGCAGCTTCTTTCAGCGTCATCAGACCCCTGCGAGCAGCCATATTACAGCACGTTGCAGAGTCCTTCAGCGTCTTTTAGTCCCCTGCGCAGCGCTTTCGCAGGGCCTGGCTTCTCGCTGGCCCAGCCTTCGCCACCACCGAAAGCCAATCTCGCAAGTTGCAAGGCCAGGAGAAAAAAAAAATCGCCATCGTCGCATCCACTCTTCAACCTTCCTTCCCTCCCCACCAAACCCGTCTTGCCGTCTTGACAGCCAGCTTGCCAGCCGACCCCCAAAGCTCTTCTTCCTTCTCCTCCCTCCTCCCACGACTGACTCCCCAATTCTCACCAACAACGGCGCGCATCTCCGTGTCCCATCTGTCTAGCTCCAGCGCAAACGGATTTTCAAGTAAATCCCCTCATTTTCCCTCGTTGCTGGCTCTGACTTCACCGCTACGGGACCCCGGGAGCTCCGACTAACGCCTTCGCCCTTACCGAAAGCTGCTAGGCAGTTCGCTGACGACATCCCCCGGCCATCCCCTCCTCTCCAGGCAAAGCTGTTGAAAGCTACGACTTTGCTTCCTCTACGCACCCGACTCCTTCCCGCTACCAGAAACACACGTCACGATGATGTCCGGCGAAGCATGGCTGTTTCTGCTGTCGGTGTTGATCAACGCCGTCAACCTGTTCCTGCAGGTCTTCTTCACTATCATGTACAGTGATTTGGAGTGGTATGTTGCCCTGCCATCGCTTAATTGGGCCCAAACATCCGCGCGACAAGCTCTTGCTACCGCACGGCGAGCTTTGAGGACTTCGGCTAACCAAATCTTGTCAATTCAGTGACTACATCAACCCCATTGACCTCTGCAACCGCCTCAACACCTACATAATCCCCGAAGCTGCTGTCCATGGTTTCCTTACCTTCCTGTTCCTGATCAACGGGTACTGGCTGCCCTTGATCCTCAATCTGCCTCTACTTGCCTGGAACATCAAGAAGTAAGTTATGCCGTGCTGCCTTTTGCCCTCAGGACCATTGCTAAATAGCCCTTCAGGATCGTTGACAACACCCATCTTCTTGACGCCACCGAAATCTTCCGCAAGCTCAACGTCCACAAAAAGGTACGACATGTTACTGCGAAATCGTACCCTGCGAGCATTGCTAATCCCACGACAGGAATCTTTCATCAAGCTCGCTTTCCACCTGCTCATGTTCTTCTTCTACCTCTACAGCATGATTGTTGCACTTATCCGCGACGAGGCCGCATAAATGCTCTACCGGCTCCATGAACGACTCAGGACACCTTGTAATGATATCCGGAAAGGCGACACCCGCCCCTCCATGTACAGTCGGCCCTGGTGGTTTCTTATGAACAGGCGCGCGATTAATTTTTGGCTTGCTCGTGATTTGCTCTTGTGGGTCAAGACATGACGAATTGATGCTAGGATGGAATAGAAAGGATTTGCAAGGTTTACGGGCTTGGGATATATCGCTTGGCTTTGGCACGGGCTATCAACTGGCGTTAATAGCCCATTTTGTAGAGAGCGTTCGCTCTTGGAAGAAGCCTCGGCGATTTTCTTCGAAAATCTTGCCGGGCCTCCAATTTTGCAGCACCGCTGAATGAAATGTTTTATACCACATCCCATTCTTTCGTTACTATTTGAATTGTAGTCTCGGCTTGATCGCGTCGTGCAAAAGGTAGACTGGAACAGTCGCATCACGACCATTAAGGTGGGTCACGTGATCGCATACCGAACCTCTATCGGAAGTCTCCTTCCCAAGCATGACTTAGTGTACATTGTACGTGGCAGCCCTGCAACCTTACCCTTGTTCTCGTTACCAAGACCAAGTCGACCATGGCAGATTTTGGGGAATACCCGCCCAATATGGCGCCCCAAGATGCGCTGGTCGTAAGAGAGCAAGCCGGGCCAGACCATGCTGTGGTCAAGTATTCTGCAGAGGACCTCTCGCGGCCCAAAGTCGGTCCAGTCAACCCCTTCAAGGAGGAGACGTCGGCCACGATCAAGCGGAAGAACGTCTTGACGGGCACGGCGGAGGAGACGTTTATTTCCGAGCACACCTTTCGCAGCAAGCACCGAGCGATCGAGCGACGCGGCGGACCCGAGCGCGAGTACCAGACCGTGGCCCAGCGCAAGGAGGCCGACGCGCAGGTGCGGGCCTCGCGCGAGAGCAAAGGCAGCGCGACGATTGCTGAAGGGCCCGGCAGCTACGTCGGCCCCTGGGCGCGCTACAAACGGGCCGAGTACGAAGTCGTCGATGAGAAGGAGCAGCTGGCGAGCGACGAAGAGTACGAGATTGTCGAGGAGGAGGAAGAGGATGTGGTGGAGAGCGGTATGGTGGTGAAGGCGCCGGAGGCTTCGCTCGCGCGACGGAAAGAGGTGGAGGAGTTGGGCGACGAGACGACGACGTTTAACGGCACGCAGGAGCGCGACTACCAGGGTCGGACGTACATGCACGTGCCGCAGGATCTGGATATTGATTTGCGCAAGGAAGAAGGCAGCGTCACGAATTACATCCCCAAGAAGCAGGTGCACGTCTGGAGGGACCACGGCGGCGCGGTCACGGCGCTGCGCTTCATCCCCGCGTCGGGCCATTTGCTGTTATCGGGCGGCGCGGACACGACGGTGCGCATCCGCGACATGTACCACGACCGGGAGCTGCTGCGGACGTATTCCGGCCACAGCAAGGCGATTTCGAGCCTGAGCTTCAACCGCGACGGCACGCAGTTCCTATCCGCCTCGTACGACCGCATGATGAAGCTCTGGGACACGGAGACGGGTGCGTGCGTGAGCAAGTTTACCACGGGCAAGACGCCGCACGTTGTCGAGTTCAACCCGGACCCGGAGCACAGCCACGAGTTCCTCGCGGGCATGTCGGACAAGAAGATTATCCAGTACGACGTGCGCGCGCCGCCGACGGAAATCGTGCAAGAGTACGACCACCACCTCGCGGCCATCAACACCATTGTCTTTGTGGACCAGAACCGGCGTTTTATGACGACATCGGACGACAAGTCGCTGCGCGCGTGGGACTACAACATTCCCGTGCCCATTAAATACATTGCCGAGCCAGACATGTATCCGATGACGCGCGCCGCGGCGCACCCCGGCGGCAAGTATGTCGCGTACCAGAGCTCGGATAATCAGGTTTTGGTTTTTGGCGCGACGGACAAGTTTCGGCAGAATCGGAAAAAGAGTTTCCGCGGGCATCACAACGCCGGGCTGGGCATTGACCTCGCGTGCAGCCCGGATGGGCAGTTTCTGGCGTCGGGAGATTCTGCCGGGTACGTGTGCTTCTGGGACTGGAAGACGTGCAAGATGTATCACAAAATTCAGGCGAGCAGCCAGGCAGTGACGTGCGTCAAGTGGCACCCGCAGGAGACGAGCAAGGTAGTGACGGCGGGTCTGGATGGGGAAATTAAGTACTGGGATTAGAGAGATAGGAAGGGGAAGAAAGAAAAAACAGCGATGGCAGCATATCATTGGGTGTTTTGGGCGTTTGGTCTTTTGTTTCTGGGAGAGGAAAAGAAGTTTGTACTCTGTAGATTTATGTGGCTGTTGAAGCCGCAATAATACATACTTGGACAAGGAAAACAGAGCACGATTCGATACGAATTTAGAGTATCAATACCGCGCCAACGTTGGCCATTCAAATATAGGTCCTGCTTGTCCGTCTCGCTATCTTGTCCCAGGGAAAATAGCAGCCTTGTCCACTCCCGCTCGATGTCGTGTAAGCTGTATTACACCCACCCAGGGATGCATACACTGAATGGACCCGGTCTTTTCGTTGCAGCTCTTGTGATACTACAAAAGAAGAAAGCAAGTCTTTGTACTGCACCTCATCTTTCCATCACTTCTGTACCTGGAGCTGCTAACCCTGCACGATGCACGACAGCTGTATGCAAAGTGCCCTGCATATCGTGCAGATGGACTCCACGCTCGGCAAAGACCCAAAACTAGCAACAACATTGTCTAAAACTGTGTACAGTCAGTCATCCCCATTGTGTCTTTGCCGTTGTACCGTAGTCACGACCAACGTGCTGCGACAAGTCGGGCGTCGTATCCACCTGCTACTACTACCTGCGGAGAAGCGACCATACCAGACGCAGCCTAATCTGTAGAGCTTCATCAACCTAGCGCCACTTTGCCCAAGCTGTGCCGTTTCTTTTTTCTCTTGGACTTTTTTTTTCTATAATCGCCTTTAACTTGCATTTTCATATCTTGTTTGATTCCACCTCATTTTGTATCCCCCCGCGTTTGAGCATTATGAGACAGCATCTCGTGACTTGGGCCTCGCTAGCGCACGCTGCCATTGCGCTCTCGGCATACGACTACAACAATCCCGGCGCCGCTCAACAAGTCCGCTTCTGGCTGAATGATGAGAGCGCGGACCTGAACGATGGCGTCGTCACTCAGATGCCGTTTCTGACGGGGACGGGCTTTGCGACGCTGCCCGTCACAGACTGCTTCAGCGACGACAAATCGGACGAGTTGCGCTACGATATTGCGATTCTCGGGGCGCCGCACGACACAGTAAGCAGGGGCCATCTATATCTTGTTAAAAACAAGACGTATTTCAGATACTGAACAGCGTTCTTCTTCCTAGACAACGACGGGACGCCCAGGTGCTAGATTCGGGCCTCCCGCCATTCGGCTGGGCAGCAACCAAAAGACGTATGGTCTCAGCGTATACACTAGTATTGTTACTCCGTGACACACTTGGCATTCTGCTTTTTTGGGTTTTTACCGTGTTCTAATCAAGCGAAAAAAAAAAATTTTGTAGAGCGTGATGCGATGCATGACTGGGCAACGATTGTGGACTGCGGCGACGCCAAGATGACGTGGCTCGACAACCGCGTCGCGCTCAAGACGCTGGAAAAGGCGCACAGAAAGATTTCGGGGCGTCCGGCAAAGAGCAGTGACGGGACGAGCGCGCCGAGGATTATCACGCTGGGCGGTGATCACACGACGACGCTGGCGGCGCTGCGGGTGACGGAGAAGCACTGGGGGCCGGTGTCGGTGATTCATTTTGACAGTCACATCGATACCTGGAATCCCAAACAGCTTGGTATGTTTTGCAGATGTATGTTGTAGGTTTGCTTTGATTTACTTGCTAATTTTGAAATTAGGCGGTGGCATCTCCGAATATGCGTGAGTACACCAAGTCTCTGTGACAACGAGTTAAGCCTAACCAACAGCAGCGCCTTGAACCACGGCACATTTCTCCATTTTGCCCATGAAGAGGTAAATTGCCATTCATTGTTTGGACTTTGCATCAAGAATCGCAATCCCACTGACCATGTAGAACCTGATTCTCAACTCTTCCATCCACGCCGGCATCCGCGCCCAAGTCACCGACGCCTCCGACATGCGCCACGACAAGACCTGTGGCTTCCACATCATCACCGCCCGCGACATTGACTTTATCGGCGTCCGCGGCATCATTGACCGAATCCGCCAGCGCGTCCAAAACACGCGCGTCTACCTCTCCATCGATATTGACGTGCTGGACCCCGCCTTTGCGCCAGGTACGTTTGCCAGTTTTTTTTTACTTTTGTCCCAAGACGGAAAGAAAAATAGTTGCTGACAAAAGGGGGCGGGGGGCAAACAAAGCCACTGGAACTCCCGAGGCGGGAGGATGGTCATCGCGGGAACTTTTGACAATTTTGGCTGGATTGGATGGATTAGAGGTGATTGGGGGCGATGTGGTCGAGGTTGCGCCGCCGTATGATAATAATGCGGCGACGACGGCTCTGGCGGCTGCGGAGATTGCTTTTGCGATTTTGGAGCTCATGGTGTCTACGCCAGTCAAGGTTTAGCAGTATAAAATTCGTCTGTTTACCACGTCAACCAAGATCCATTCACGTTTTACAGTGGTTGACCGAGCCAGCGGAGGTAACTAGGTAGGTAGCAAGTACATGCTCCGGGATGCCACCTTCCGTCATAAGGTATTCTTGACCCGTAACCGAAACCGCAGCAACATGCCTAGTTCAGTTTCCAAGTCGCCGTTTACATCGACTAATCTTCAACATTGTCATAATTATACCCTATTTCACCTCACCATCCGCACCATGTCCAACACCATGCAACCTCGACGCCGGCAGAGGCACATCGACCGCATCACCACCTGGTCGCGCAGCCACTCCCTCAATCACGACGGCGCCGCTGACGAAGAGTCTTGTCACGTCGCCCAAGAAAGCAACCACCTCACCCACCGCAAAATCGAGCGCGGCCGGAACGCCTACCTCCTCGCCCTGCAGTCGTGGGCCGACGAGTACAAGTCGGCCATCATCTGCGGCCTCAGCATCGTCATCCTCGTCATCATTCTGTGGTACTACGACGGCAAGCTCGCGCCGCGGCTGTCGCCTGTCGGTGCCCTCGACCTCGACATGGTGGTGATTGCGCTCGTCACCGTTGCGCGCGTCGCCGTGGGCAACGTTGTCGAGGCGTGCATCGCGCAGGGCGCCTGGATCTGGGTCGCCAAGACGCACCAGAGGCGTACAAACACAGTAGCGAGGCTCGAGGATTTCAAGCTCTTTGACGAGGCGTCACGCGGCTTCCTGGGGAGCGCGGCGCTCATCTGGCGCATGAAGGGGCTGTGGGTGGACTCGCCCGCGAAAATGTTGTGACATGTTGCTGATGCGTGGCCAGACATCTATCTTGTATCGGTGCGGCCATTATCGTCTTCACACATGGTTTCGAGACGTTTTCGCAGCAAATGGTGGATTATGTGGCGAAGCCGGTCGTCTTCAAAAACGAGACGGAGCGGTCCGCGCCGGCGAATTTCCGAAGCGACTATTGGGATAATGTTGAGCAGCGAGATTAGAGCACAGGTATGGTCATTCTGCCTCTGTACGTGTCATCTGCTAACTGTGCGCAGACTTGACTCTTCAACTCTCAACCAAAGCGGCCATCTACACAGGCATCATTGCAGATGAGATACCAGTTCTACTGCCTACCTGTTCTACTGGGAACTGCAGCTGGCCAATCTTCCCTTCGCTAGCTGTTTGCGGAGAATGTATCCCCAAGACTGTCCTCATCGAGTGTAGTGATGAAATCTGCGTTTACAATGTTTCTTCGAATACCTCGATCAAAGTCCTGCGTGGCGATGATAACGAGGCGTTCAAAGTGCGACCCATCATGGAACGCCCATCGCTGAGAGAACAGGGAAGCACGGCGTATCTTTCGGTATTTGAGCTCGTCGGGGCCTCGAAGCACAAGTCAAAAACAAACTCGAAGGGATTCGAATGTGCCCTGTGGGCCTGTATGAAAGCGTATGATACAAGCATGAATGATGGCCATCTAAGTCAAAAAATCATATCTGTGTGGAATGAAACGCAGCTAGAAAAGAAGACGAATGCTCACCTGGACGAACATGTTTTCATCAATGCGCCCAAGGAGATGAATACGCTCGAGCATTCGCGGTATGCCATCTCGGCCCGGGCAGTCGGAACTATTCGCAGATTCATGGACGACTTGACTAATGGGTGGTACCAAGACAACGGAGGCCGCGTCAACTTTTCTTCAGACTGGATTGAAGCCATTCATGACGGCTTGCCGGCCATGTTCGAATGGATGGACCAGCTAACCCTCAGTCTCAGCAACGAATTTCGTCGGCATGGCAAGCTCAGGGACAGTTTTAGCACAAACTACGAAGGGAATGCCACGAAACTGGCAAATTTTGTCAAGGTCAAGTGGCTCTGGATGCTGTATCCGCCACTGTGCCTGATTGTTAGTCTCTACTACCTCTTTGCCACCATTTCAGCGAGCGTCCGCGACGACGTGGCGATTTGGAAGGGCGATTCGATGCCGATGCTGTTTAGCTGCATTCATCCAGACATTTTACGTCTCGGAAGCGGCATGATAGATACGCACAAGGGACTCGACGAGCTGGGCCGCCACGGCATCGCGCTGGCCAAGTCCGAGTCGGGCGCGTGGGTGTTTGAGCCGACTGTTGAGCCGGACGACCATCGTGGACGGCTTCGCAGGGTGTTTCGATGGCGAGACTGACTGATGTGTGTAGCGTTTCATGTTGTACAGGCTTGGCATGTTTTGCGGACGATGGAGACCTAAAAGCAGGGCATCGAAAGGAAAAGTATAATTAGCAATCATCATATCTCGACCAAGTATCCAGTAGTAGCAACCCAATTCAAGCCCAAAACTCTTCCTAGATGATCAGTTTCATTCAGAATCCCATATCCAACCAACTACCATATAACCTCGTAACTGTCCATCTCTTGCTCGCTCACACCCTCGCACGCGCCGCACCCGCACCGAAACCCGTACCACCGGTACAGCAAGTCGGGCGTCTTGCCGCGCCCGTAGCAAATCGTCAGCTCCTCTCCCTCCGCAACCCCTCCCCCCTCCGCCTCGGGCGCGACCCAAAACCGCATCCGTCGCCGCGTCGCGTCGTACGCATAATGCACATTATTGGCCGGCTCGCAAGCGTGGTTGAAGCGCGCGGCGAGCGGAAACAAAGCTGCTTCCGACGGGCCGATGGCGAAGCTGTCCAAAATGTTTCAGTATCACATAACAACTCTCAATGAAAATGAAGAAAGAAGAAGAAGAAGAAGAAGAAGAAGAAGAAGAAGAAGAAGAAGAAGAAGAAGAAGAAAATAAATATATAAATAGACGAGGTAAAATGGGAGAGAGAAACGAAAAGCGACAATGAGGGGAGGGGGGTGTTACCTGTTGGTGTCCCAGATGGCTTGCAGGTATGGCGTTCCTAGTTTGAAATGCCTGCTCGCGTGGAGCTTCATTGCCTTTTTCTGCTTTTTTCGGCTCGCTCTGGCATAGGCTTTGAATATGGAATTCCCTCGCGACGACGTAAAGAGGGGTGCTTCTTCGAGGATGATTTCGTTGGGGAGGAGAGCGCGCGTGGCAAAGGCGCCCATGCCGCCAGTCGGCGAGGGTCGCACGGCAAAGGGCTTGACGGAGGAGGAGGAGGAGGAGGAGGAGGTGGAAGTGGTGGAAGTGGTGGTAGGGAGGGCGGCAGAGAGGGTGTATTCGTCTGAGAGAGGGTAATGTGAAAAAGGAGAAGAGGAGAAGGAAGCGGGAAAAGAGAGAAGGAGGGGCACGTCCGGGTCGGTGACGGCCGATGATGGAGGCGTATCACCGGGAACGAGGCCGAGAGTAGAAGCATTGATGTCGGGTATATGCGTCGCTACTTGAGTTGCCGCCACATGTTCAGTTTGAGCTTGTTGTAGTGGCCAAATTAGCCCGCACTCGTCGCTTTCCATCGTCGTGACTGTTTCTTGACGAGTTGTCGTTGCGGGTGTAGCTGCGCAGTCGCCGACCAACACCTCTTCACACATGGTGGTGAACTGCCGTTTGTCCGAGAATCTCCTGCAGAGGGCCAATGAATGTTCAAACTTGTAAGTCGCAAAGAGTAGTCTTGAAGAAAAAAAAAAGGAAAAAAAAAAGCTCAGCCTCTGGTGTAAGCAAAGTCGTGTGCAAGAGCAAGTCAAAGTCCCTTGGCGCATCCCGAGGTCAGTATCGGTCATGCAGGGGGGGGTAGTTAGCGTACGGCAAAGTTCTACTTATTCCAGGTTGACCTCATTGGACTTTGACAAGGGTATCTTCGTGGGTAGAGCGAGAGAATGAGCTGGTGGAATTATTGTGGTACAAGTTCAATTGCGTGTTGGTCGCGTTGTGGGGTTGTGAGACGCTGGTCAAGGAGCTAATCGGCATTACTCATGATGGAGGTGAGGCAAATGAAGAAAAAATAAACATTGTAGATGAAATCTCACGAGCCATCAAGATGGAAAACTGAGTACTTCCAAGTGCAAATACCCGGTGAGTAGATGTGCCGCGTGAAGAAGCTGCTGCTCCCTCTTTGTTGGAATCACATATTCGGGCACATCCACTCTAGATTGTTAAATCGTCATTTCAATTTGATAATTCACCATCTATTCATTTCGCCTGAACCCAATTTTCAAGATGTAGCCTTCCAGATCAACCCTTCCATCAACTCCGTATCCAGATAGTGTCAGACCATAGTACAATACCCAACCGAAGAACACCATATTAGAGCTCAGATGCGCAGCTTTCCAGAAGCATGCAGTCCCACGAAGATCCATTTTTCCTATCCAAACTAATCGCCCCGTGTAATCGCTCCAAGTAATCGATCAAGTGGTCGCCCAAATTCGCCCAAGTAATTGCCCCCGGTATTTTTGTGTGGCCGCGAGGCCAGTAAAGAGATCAGTGTAAGAAAATGAAACAATCAGCAATCACAATGGCAAAATGACGCCACAAATTTGAAAGATGAAAAAAGACACATTAAATGAATGTGAAAGACTGTTAAAAACCAAACTTCTTTTTGGGTCGCAGGGGACAGTCACCGCGGCAGTCGGGGCAGCGGAGGCAGCCCGGCTTAGCCCAAATCCGTCGGCACTTGCACACCCAGAGATCGCGCCCAGTGCGAGTCGTGAGGCAATCAAAAGGCACATGAAGGCCCTCGCGAACACCGCATTCGATGCAAAAACGTCGTAGGGCAATTTGCTTGTCTCGGCCAGGTTGAGGGTCGCGATCAGTCACAAGGCGTCCACTGGGGTCGACGTAGGCATGCTGGGGCTGCAGCATATCAAAGTGCTCGGGAGTGCGGACCCGGAAGCAGACGTAGCACTCAAAGTTTCCCGGCTTATAGTCGTGGCCTTTTTCACTAGGTCGGTGCTGTGGAAAGTCCTTGGCGGCTCTCATAACGAATTGAGCCTTGTCGGCAGGGTCGGCCATGTTCTGAGGCTCAATTGTCTGATTAAAGTATCGGTTCGTGCTGGACAGGTGAATCAAAGACTGGTAGTCTAGATCATTATAGACCTTTTTCTGAACATTGCTGGGTAGGCGTTCAATGCCCGACGGCATCATGGAGCTTGAAGGAGACTGGGGTGAGGGCAGATGGTACGGCTGGAACTGAGATGTAAAAGAGTGCTGCGAGTGTTGACGCGAATGCTGGCGCGAGTGATTTGAGCGATGCTGATATTGTTGGTGTTGTGGTTGTTGTTGGTATTGTTGTTGTTGGTATTGCTGATGCAGCTGCTGCTGATAATGGGCGCCCTGTTGTTGCTGGTAGTGTTGTTGCTGGTGTTGATAGTGAGGCTGGTGGGTATAGTGATGAGAGTGCCTCTGATAGGAGTCATGAGCAGACTCAGGACTGGGGTATTCGGTTGCAGAGGCGTTGGATTTGCGATACTTGTGAGTGCCAGGAAGGTTCGGCAGAGCAATCATGGTCGAGGATGACATTGGAGGGGCCGGACAAATGGTGAGCGGGGATGTCGATGAAAGAATGCAAGACGGTTGCTGTAGAGGCGGCGGGCGATGATGGACGTATATGTACGTGGTGTTTGCGCACTGCAGGTGAGGTATCTAACTCGAGTGTTGGTTGTTGTATCGAGACGGCACGCGATGTGTGTGGTGGTGGGTGTGGTGTTGCAGAGGGCGTTGGCTTTGTAGAGCGGATTGACAGCAGAGCAAAAGAAGCCTAATCAAGAGGGTAAAAGAGAGGAAAACCAAAGAGAAAGAATTGAGAATAAAGAGAGGAGTGAAATAAATAAGTAAGTGATTGGAAAGACGGCTATTCGAGCGAGTGGCTTGTGTCTGTTACAAAGTGTGGTTTTCGTGGGCAGCAGGAAGGCAGCGGATTGGAGGCGAATCTTGACTTTAATAAAAGACGGGCAGGCTGCAGCAAGGAGCAGAACGTGCAACTAAGACGACGGGTAAAACCTGGGGTGGGCACGCTTCAAAGACGCGCAGGCACTCGGGCGGGAAAGTCGATACCGGAGCGGCGGCAACGCGCAGTGTGAGAGCGTGTGTGCCATGATGGAGCAGGGGCATCAACAGAATAAGACAGTCGAGTCGAGATGATGGTTTCCGAAAAGGGCGGGTGTGCTGGTGGGGAGGACCCCCCGACGGTGTCAGAAGTCTGGAGCCGGGAAAGAAGAATCAAAATAATTATGGGCATCGTATCCGTAGTTTTTTTTGGTCATCTTTGGCGTTTTCTTGCGTGCCACAGACTGTACATGTTTCTGGCATCATTGGGCGTGTTTCATCGAAGGGTGAGACACGTACTCTGGCTAGTCTTGCTGGGGCAGACCTGGTATGCCGCCCTTGAAAACGAGAGCCTGGGAGTCGAGATCAGGGATGTTGGCTGCGCGCTATGTTTTTTTTCTTTCGTCTTTCTAATTGTCTTGTTCGAATCGGCTCTGTGCACTTGTCCTGTTCAAATCGGCTCTGTGCACTTGTCCTGTTGAGATCCCTTCTCTGTGCACGCGAGACCCATGACTTTTTCCAAGGCTGTGGACCCGGGACTTGATGGGAGGGCGTGGACGCGGTACGAGGCAGCGAGGTTGTACATGGTCCGTGGAGACTAGTGGGCAGGGTTGTGGCAAGCCAATGACGAGTGGTGAAGAATGCCAACAGCAACAACGACGTACGGATTATGCCCAACAAGCAAGTAGACCATTCCGGAGGACGAGCCTCGAGATGAATGGAGAGATGGGGTGTGAGAGAAGGTGGTGCCGCAAGGGTGGAGCGGGAGGCGGAGGCTAGCGGGAAGCGAGTTTGTAGGGCGTGTTGTGGATTTGCAAAGGTGTGCGTGGTTGTGGATGGCGATGAATTTGATGATGGAAAGGTTGAGAGGATGCATGGTGTTGAATTGATGTTGTATTGAAAGAAAGGCTGTTTGGTTTTCGTCGAATCCGTGCAAACGTGCTCATGACGACGCCGGCCCGCGAGCAAAGCAAACGACGGCCGTCCCAATTAGGCAATAGGCTGCCGTTGACGGCTGTCAGTCGTTGGCAGCGGCGAGATACATTGACTATCTACTAGTTAATATGGTAGCACAGGTACCTACCGAGGAGAGAACGACAGACGTACAGTTTACGATGCACTGCAATAGCCTGATTCGCTTTGAACCCCCGCCAGATTAGATGCCTCACACCCCCCTGCAGGGCTGCCCTGCCGCCACGATTGCCTTGCAGCAGCGCCCAACTCAATCCGTCATCGGCAGTCTCTTCCGTCCCTGTCAAATAATACAAATAAGTTATTCACATGGTGCATAGCCGCATAACAACATCAAGAAATCGTAAATAGCATGATGGACCCAAAAATAGAAAGAAAGAAAAACACCCAAGACAGACGCTCGCGTGTTTCCTCGACATGCCGGCTGCCTCGTCCCCTGCAAACACACTTGACACTCGTCTGATGTTGTCGCTTACTCAGGGAGGCCGCCCCTCTCCCTCCCGAGGGGCGTGCCTGCGTCTGTGTCTTTGTCTCTGAAATTGAGACTTTTTTTTGACTTCATTTTCTTTTTACTTTTGCACATGCATTAGTTGGCGAGTTAGTTATCTTCTCCAGGGCTTTGCAAAACAAATACGTCGCACAGGCGTTGCACAGCGGGAGCCGCCGGAATACGGAGTGCGTGCCGCGCCATGGCAAGCAGGCAGCAAGCAACCTTGATACAAATCCCGCAGATTCATGCATGCAAGTCTTTCTCTTTCTGCATTTTCTTTACGTTCATCCCAGCTACTGTTTCTCTTTTCTGAGTCTTTGTTCAAATCGCACCACTGCGTCCATCACGTTGTAGTCTCTCTTTGCTTCTTCACTCACAGAGTCCCCATCTGTCTCTTGAATCCCGTGAATGAATACGCCTGCACCAAGTAGTTGACTAGTTAATTACCTAACTATTCATAAGCTTATTACAGGAAGTTCTCAGGTCTTTTTTTTACCAGGCGGAGCCTCATCTGTCTATGCTTTGCAGCCTCTCTCTGCTACCCCCGCCCCTCCCCCCAGCAATGAACAAACCCTTTGTTGAGCCACCAACAATGTTCCAAAGACTTTTTGTGCAACTGTGATGCTTCCATTGGTGATACCCTCCCTTGTCAAACATTCTTGTCAGGCTAAAAAAAAACTTGACATGACACTTGTGTCCGAGCTGCTGCTGCCTCCCGTTGTGCGACCGTTATCGCTTGTTCCAGACCTGACTCGGTCGACTCTGTGCCACGTCGCGTAACCTGAACAGGTTGAAAAATGGCGAATTGTTGCTCAGACCCGAAAGAAACGGTCGGTTGGCATCTGCCGAAGGAATCTCACCTTTGTCAATTTTCTCTTCTTCCTTTCTTCCCTTTCTTTTCTTGTCGGTGTACCCCATACAACAAGGGGGCACTCCCCCATAATACCGGGATCAGGGACCACTTGTTATTTTTATAGAGCAGCCGCTGGAACCAACTGCCGTCCATCTAATTCAACCTATCCGACAAGGACAAGGATCTGTCCCACCAACAGAAGCGCATCTGCTCCAAAACTTCCTTGACATGCTACGCTAGTCATGTGGTGCATATTTCTAAACCAAGTTGCATGTTTACATTCCTGCTCATTACCAGATATCAACCATTTCTCAATTCTCAGATATCATCTCAGATGTTCATATTCTTTCGTCGAAAAAAATACTGCCTCGCTTTCAATGGTTGATCTGTTTGTTCCTCACTTGATCGAGTGCCATGGCCCCTCACCTGCTCCCCATAGAATGAAGACAGAATAGTGTCTTGATCATCAATGGCTAGAGGACAGCTCATTGACAATCAGCAAATCGAATGACTCTGTTGCTCCAACCCGCCGGCCTGCCTTCCGATCATCAATGCACTTTCCTCACTGCCCCCCACCTCACAGTCGCTGCAACGCCCCTCTCGCTGCCGGGGCTGACATTGCTGGCGAGATGCAGCATCCGTCTTCAACTGCACCTCACGGTGCGTACGCCCACAACCTGACTCGATTTCTACCATTTCGGCTGCAACGCATCGTCGCAGGTCCGCGAGCGGTCAATTTGTTTCAAAAACTCTTTTAGCCCCCAACGCTTCCCCACGGATATCGCAACATTCCATGTCGTGGAAATCCCGAACAAGATCCGCCCGATGGTACATGACGTACCATGTGCGATGAATGGGTTGCAATCAGGTCATGGTCAATAAGACGTTAACTCGATGGCTTGGAACTAACCGGGGTCGAATCGGCAACGAAACGTGCCAGTTGCGGGATCGTCGCTGGTCATATGAGCCCTGCAGCTTAATTTATTACCTGTCCAAATCTAACAAAAAGCCGTATGTACAACTACTCAAGATAAAAGATGGGCATGTGATGACATGCTGATTACTTCAGCAAGCAGGGGACTGTCGCAGAGCCAACCTTGCACCAAGTAACGAGTCGAGCCCATCATCAGCTTCCCGAACTTGACGAAAGGCAACAACTTGATATAAGAAGCCTTGCACGCAATGTGGGCGGCCAGCCTCATTCTACAGGCGCGCAGCCGAAATTAAGGTTATAGTTATAGCAAGCACCGAGGCGGCAACGAGTGCCCTATAAATGCTGACGATATATTGCCTTGCTGCGCCGGATTTTGAAACAATCACGCATTAGACTTGTTGAAGACGATAGATTACCCGGCATGGGCATAAATAGCAGCCGTGTCAGAACAAGCTTGCATTTACCATTTTCCTTGATTTCTGCATGCTTACGTATCCACAGCAACCTGGAAATAAATCAGAGCGCATTTTTCAGGAGGCATGGTCGGCGCCAAGATTACGAGAATTCTTAAGGAAAAAAATACCACAAAAAAAAGGTCACGTTTGTAACATTGACTAAAGCGAAGCAAAGTTCCGCACAGATCTATCGAGACTATCCCGCCGATCTAGATCTGCCGCAAACTCAAAAGGATGGAACAGACAGCACCCTCGCCAAGAAGGACATTTCCACTGTTTACAAAGAATAGCTCTGTTACAGGAAGTTGCTATCAACAATGACCAGCTCAATGGCTATAATATCAGGGCAGGGTACGGAGTGTAAAACAAGTAATCAGTGCCGCACAGCCAGTTAATCCGAGACGCCAACAAGGGCGTCGCGACAGGGGGGGTCTTGAGAGGACCCTTTAGAACCCCTGATGAAAACCGACGTCATTGTTTGAAGGTCGCTGCACCACTCTCGCAGGAATACCTCTGCGGCAGCGTGGGCAACAATTAAGTGTTGGACACGATTTTCGTGTCCTGCGACCAGCGTCTATCCAACGGCAGTTTTCTCTCTTTCTCTTTCCTACGCTGCGCTGTTCTCCCTCACGGCGTATTGCTGTCTCAACCTTCCGTTCGAAACACGCGCCCTCCCCCCCCTGCGTCTACACTCGTCGATACCAATGACGAACTGCACAAACGCGCCTCCTCAGGCGCCCAGCGAACCTGGCGTTGCCGGCGCCGGTGTATGTTCTTTTTTCCATATTTTCCAACGAATAAAAGAAGAAGAACGTGAATGGAAGTCTAACCAAATTCGTGTCACAACACTCCAGATCCTCCTCTCCTTCATCATCACCGCCGGCCTCGCCCTCATGCTCTCCGCCAGCGTCATCCTCACCGAGATCCGCGGCCGCCCCTCGGCCGTCCGGCGCAAGCTCCTCAACGGCTTCAGCGACTCGCAAATCGTCCAGGGCATCGGCATCCAGTCCGTCGCCCTCGCCAAGATGGGCTCCCTCGTGCCCTACCACTTCTTCCTCGTCTGGATGCTGTCCCTGCTCTCCATGGCCACCCACAACGCCACGCTCCTCGCCCTCGTTGCCGACTACCGCCGCGACTGGGTCCTGCGCTGGCTGCGCCAGCTCCTCATGTTTGTCAACCTCACCCTCTCCTCCGTCTCGGGCGTCTTTGTCCTGCAGGTCGTCTCCAGAGGCATGTCCTTTTCCACGCTGCCCGTCGCCTGCATCTGGGACAATGGCGGCGACGCCGCCTCCACCACCGCGCTCGGCAAGCCGCCGCCCGGCGCCGACGGCGCGCTGTCGTACGTCGGCACCGTGGCCGTCCTCGCGGGCAATCTCATCATTTTTGGGCTCGCCACGTGGTACCTGCATAGCCGCCAGCAGCGCTGGTACAAGACGGTGCAGGCCGCCGGGCTGCTCGTCATGGTGGCCGTGGCGATTGGCGCGACGGTCCGCGTCGTCTTGCTGTCGTCGGCGTTTGGCAAGCCCTCGGTGACGCTCGCAGACGAAGACGAGAAGAGCTGGAGCTTTGGCCAGCTGCTGTCGATGCTGCTGCTCGTCTTGCCGCTCATCTCGGCAGTCGAGATTTACAGGGGTGACGTCCAGATGGCGCCGCCGGCCGAGGACGCCGACCGGCTGCTGTACGACGGCGAGCTGCAGTCACGTCCGGGGAACAGGTTCCAGCCAAACCCGTTCTTTGGCTCCGAGACAAACTCTTTTAAGAAATGAAACAGATGTGACCGGAAGAATAGCTTGTATGCATGATGATTTGCAAATCGCGAATACCCCAAGAGAATGATGGCCAAGTATGGCTAGGGCAGTAATGGTAGAAGAACTGCTGCATCTTGAAAGGCGTTTATGGAGCTGGCTCAAACTATTGCCATGGTCTTTTTTCTTCTTTTCTCATCGTTGCATTAATGACACATGAATTGATTTTACCGCAAGTTTAACTTGATTCTGCGACCGTTGGCGTCACCCATCTGATTAGGCTTTTGCTTAGACGATCATGAGTACGACCCGGTCTCGCAAGGTATGGCTGCATCATTCCAACCCTGAAAGGGCCCTCGCCCTTTAACTTGGAGACATCATTCACCATTCTTGTCTGTCAACATGTGAAGGAAATCGACATGTGTGGGTTTCAGTGTTCAACTCGGCCACCACATTTTGGCAGGTTTCTGCATACTTGGTGTCGCTGTCAAGGGCAAACGTCTCATCACAAGGTCTCGGTAAAAGTTCGAGGAGCCTCCTTGCCTCCTCATTCGTAATGAGACCGACTGATCTAGCTCGGAGAGTGTCTGATCTGCAGATGGAGAGAAGAGGGAATATCGACAGGTCGCTTGAAGGTGAACGGGGTTTTGGATCAGATTTGCCGCATACCAGTCACGCAGATGATCTTCATCTCTGCTTTTGATCGACAATCAATCCACCACGTGTCACGGAAACTAGCTCATGACTTTCGGCTCTCGGCGTGGATATCCCTTGCGGACGGCGGAAGCTACGTTTAAGACACCCACTCGGTGATGGCACAGAACGGCTATGAACTGGTATATTTGTCTTGAATACATGAAGAGCTTTTCCACTCGAATGGTGCGTCATGGGATGACTCGTTTATAGCACTATACACTTGGATGGTAAGCCGCACGGGCCTGTTCGGGGCTCCTCTTCGCTCTCCCTCGTTTCTTTCCTCGGCGCAGCCGCGACGTTGGCCTTTCCAGCCTTGGCCGCCGGCGCTTGCTCCTTGGTCGCACTACCATGTATTCAGGCGCCCTTGACGGCGTTGTAAAAGGCCTCGCCCTGAAGGGTGGCAATCTCGAGCTCCTTGGCCGTGGGCTGGCGGGAGCCGTCGCCGGCGGAAAAGGTGCCGGCGCCCCAGGGCGAGCCGCCGTGCACCTCGCTCAGGTCGGCGAGATGCGCAAACGCCTTGCCGTAGCCGAGCGGCACGTAATGGATGCCGTGGTGAGTGAGCGTGGACAGGGCGGCAATTGCCGTCGACTCCTGGCCGCCGCCGAGGGTGCCTGTCGAGATGAAGAGGCCGGCCTTTTTGCCCCAGTAGCCGCCAGAAGCCCAGATGCCGCCAGTCTTGTCCCAGAAAGTCTGCAATCACCAGATGTTAGCTGTTGCGCGAAAGGTTTCGCGAGGTCGTGGGGAACGTACCTTCCACTGGGCGGGGAAGTTTCCGTAACGGGTGGGAATGCCGAACAGGAAGCCGTCGTATTCGAGGAGCTGCTTGGGGTCCTCGAGGACGGCCACGTCGGTGGGCTTGGGGGGAGCGTGCATCTTGGCGAGGACATCGTCAGACAGGGTCTCGGGGATCTGGTAGACGTCGACGCTGCCACCAGCCTTTTCGATGCCCTTCTTTTCGGCATCAGCCAGCTGCTTGATATGGCCGTACATGGAGTACTAGGATAGCGTCAGTAAAAGAAAGCATCACCGTCGTGCCGTTTGCATTGTAAAGTTGAAGCTTATAGGGGGGACGCTAGTGAGCTCCGCGAGCCAAGGGTCGGGGCAGCGAGGGGCAGCGAGGGGTAGCGGGACATCCAGGTAGAGGCGCGAGAACAACGTACGTAGACAATCGCAATCTTGACCATTTTGGCGGTGGTGATTCGATACACTGCTTTGAGAGAGTATGTAATAAAAAGTTTATACAAATAGGATGAGGATGAGAGAGAGGGGTAAACTGGCTGTGGCTACGGCGGGCGGCGGAGCTCTTATACTTTGAGCGAAGCTGAGCAGCCCTGTAGCGCGCAACCGAATGCAACCAGTTTAGTCGGTTCCTTCTCGGGAACTGATCAGGGTGTCATCTCCACCTGTCTGGTTGCATTTGTGATGATTTCTAAGAAGAAATAGGCTCGACTGGCGCTGTCTCAAGTACCGCTCCTCGAGCAGGGCGGGGCAGGCGAAGTCGCCTAGCTACCTATAGACGCAGCGTGCAAAATTCATGGCGTAATTGACCTGGTACATCGACTAATTCGGTATTTAGGACCCAGACACCGCCAATTGATCCCAACAAGACCACGCAACGTCGGATGAGAAATCAGGAACGCAATTCGTAATTCGTCAGATTACATGAATCTGACCAACCGATCCTCCCCACCTGCGATGCGCAGCGTGTGGCGGCATGGTGGAGCTGACAGAGAGCGGGGTCTCCACCAATTGACGACGGCATTTGTGAGCAGCGACTTGAGCTTAGCTAAAGCTTGATAAGCCAACTAACTGTTCTGCCAGCCATCTGTCATCGCGGGCTGCCCGCACACGGGTGGTACACACGGGTGGCTGATGGTTGGCAGGTTGGCAGGCACACAGGGTTTGGTAGGGGTGGCTATTCTCGAAGGAAACTGTTGGCTCATCGACTAGGCGATGACTACTGATCACAAGTCGTCTTGAGCCACACAAGCGTCCGTTGAAGCGTTTTCTCAAAATGGCTTGCAATCTCTGTATTCTCAACTCTCCCCCCCCGTCTAGATGCTTCGAAAATATAACAAAACCAGCAGCCGATGACCGCATTCAAACGTTACAGAACAAACTCGCTAAAATTACCAAGATTCCAAGCAAAAGCTTTGCCCATAAGAAAAAAATTCCATATCTCGTCACGTCGTATACACGCTGCTGCGTTAAATGCTTAATGCCGCTCAATCACAATCTGCGGTACCGGTCCGGTGAAGCTGCCCGATCGCTGCGATCGACCCGTATCCGCGGGTGCCTGCAGCTCGCCCACCACCACCTGGCCGCTACTACTTCTGTCGCCCTCGGCATATTCCGGCGGTAGTGCAGCAGCAGCGTCCCTCCCAAGCGACGGCGACGCCGCCTCATCGTAGCCCGGCGGGGAGCGATCCTCGTCGCCCAAATCCAGCGGCACCTCGACCAGATCCGGGCTGGAGCCCGCCAGCGGCGAGTCGCCGCCACCACGCCCATACCTCGACGCTTCGCGCGAGTACGCCGGCGACGGCGGCCCGCTGTCGACGCTTACAAACGAGCTTACGCTCCTGTTCCTGCTGCGGAGCGACTCGGGCACCGCCCCCGGGGCGGCAGCCTCGCCGATGCTCGCGGCATCGGCCAGCAGCCCCATGCGCTCGCTGTCGTTGCTGCTCGCGCGCACGCGGCTGCCGTCGTGCCGCGCGACGCCCAGGTCCCCATACGAAACGGTCGACACGCTGCGCAGCCGCTGGCCCTGCGCACGTGATGCGTCCTGTCGCAGCTCGTCAATGACCTCGTTGCTCGCCGCCACCTCATCGCGGGCCAGGCGCGCCCGTTGCCGAATGTCTGCCAGCGCCGCCCGGTCGTTGCGTGCGCGCGCCGCCTCGCGCTCTGTCCGCCGCTGCTCCTGCTCCAGGATCTGCTGCCGCCGCAGCGCCCGGATCTGGTACAGCGCCGCCATCTCCTCGTCCCGCAGCGCCTCCTCGCGCTCCTCGGTGGGCAGGTCCACAATCACGTCGACGCCGTCGCGGTCGCCCGCCCGCCCGAGCACCTGCTCGTTGGTGGACGCCTCTGCGCGGTAGGCGGGCAGTGTCATGACGGAGCGCACAGACGTGTGCCGGTCCACGCTGTTACCGCCGCCGGCGGTTTGGGCGCGCGGCGGCAGCGCTACGGTGCTGGTGGTTGCGGCAGAGGCGAGTTCGGTCGTGTCGGCGCTTGTGGTCGACTCGTAGCCTTGCGTGCGCGATTTCTGCCGTCCTTGTCGCTTGGAGTAGCGTGTCATTGTGATAATCACAACGGCCACGATGAGAAAAAGTCCGAAGAAGCCGCCCACGGCGATCTAAACAATTTGTTGATTAGCAAAGCTCGCTTGATCCGCCCAGCCCGCCATTACAAACAGCCAATGCTACCCTCTGCAGCCGAATCTTGCTGTGCATGGCAGAATACGCAACGTACCGCAGCACTAGGTACATCTCGCCGGACCAGGTCTCGAGCCTGGGTGAAGCCCTCCGCGTAAGCCGTTGCACGGCGGGAGGACCCGGTCGGGAGGTGCATTGTGATTTTTGTGATTTCGCGGCTCGGAGCTTCTCGGTCGGGCCTAGTGCTCGGGGCTTGCTTTCGATGGGTCTATGGCAGACCCAATTCGCCGTCCCTAATGTCGGATTCTGAGTCAAGATGAAGAGGAAAATGTAATGATGGAATGGTAAACCATCACCAGCCACATTGCACACCGCATGTGCCAGGGGTGTTACCTGAAAAGAGCTCCCAATGAGGCCAAGGTCGCTTGGTGCCCACTGAGGCTGAGAGGTACGCGGCCACCAGAGCCTTTTTGGCCACGGCAATTGTCGCAGTAATAATATGCGGATCCACACCTTTATTGATTTGAATCAAGGTCTTGATATACATTCATAGCTAGCAATGACATGGCCTGCACTATTTAGCTTTTATCCAACGCGGAACCGGCATTCCGCATTGGTCTGTTGAGCGTCTCAACAACGGCATCTTCTTCATCTAGAGAAAGTTCGATATCTGGCGGATGCGTACGACCAACGGCTTTGTGATATCTGCTGGTCGCCGAACTGGTCGTCACAAGCTGGGCGCATCATTCTCGTCGGGTTGATATTGAAACCGGGGTCGGCGTTGATTCGCCTTGGCAAGACTCCGAACAAGAGGCCTCAAACACAAGACCACACCACAGACTGTCACTCACTCCGGCCCCTCTTTTGAAGTGATGTGGGTCCTTCATCTACGCGTTCATGACTTCTCATCATCCTGTTGGTTTTCACTTATATCATTTACTATCAGAACTAACACGCCATCATTTGCATCCTCCGCCGAAGACCTGGTATAAACGAGCTTCCATTCTCATCCTTGTAGTGCTGAAACAGAGCACGCCTCATGAGCCCTCTCGGCGCGCGTCTGCCCGTGAATAGTTCAAACTGGGCAAAGCCTTGTTCCGGCAGCAAATCAATGCCGTCCATCGCCACCCACCCCTTTGACGCCGCCGCCCTCGCTTGCTGCAGCAGAGGCGTGTCCAGCGTCTTGTAGCCGAGCTCGAATATCACGCCGCCGGTAGGGCTGGTCAGCCACGTTTCCGGCGCGGTAAAATTTGGCGCGGGCTCGTCTCCAATTTGATGTGTCGGTATGCACGAGATGAGAATCGTTGGAGCTCGATAGTCTGCGGGCCACGGCTCGTCACGCGTCTTCAAAATGTGAAATCTGACCTCGGTGCCGTTGATGAGCAGATCGGTGTCTCTTTTCAACAGGTTCTGGAAGTGCGCCACCACTTTCTCTGCGTTAGCCGGGGTACGGTTACAGATGACAATGTAGCGCACGCCAATCTGTAGCATTGCGTACACTGCCGCCCGTGCCATGCCGCCGGCGCCAATAATCACACCACACGTGCTAGGACGGACGGCGTTCGCCGGGGAGAGGCCGCTCTGGATGCAGGCCTTGATTCCGACCCAGTCTGTATTTTCGCCATAAAAAGCCCGTACCTCTCCAGCACGATTCATATTGTTAAAGAATGTCGCACCTGTTGGAACAGAACCGTCGTGATTGAGATGCCGAATGGGGATCAGGGTATTTACAGCTCCAATTGCACGAGCGTGACGACTCAGAGAGTCTGTCAGGGATATAACCTCTACCTTGAACGGTAAGCCTATTGATGCTCCACCAAAACTGGGATCTTGAATCAGATGCTGGATGCTGCTCAACGAGCTAGTAGATTGTGGTCGGTAGACGTGGGGAAGTCCGTAAATCCCAAGAGCTGAGCTGTGCATGATGGGTGACATGCTGTAGTCGACATTGGCTCCGAACACATACAGCCTCATTGGCTCGTAGACAAAGGCTGCAAATAAGGCTTTTGTGGCTTGCATCGGTGTGATGGCCGAGTTGACGGAAGTCTCGCATGGAGAGTCAGAGACGTTCGCTGATGAGACTACAGTCAGAATAGGATTGAAGCATGCTGAAGTTCGACCAAGAGAGCCCAAATTGTATGCGGCAACTGGTATACCCAGTCCGGGCCCCGTAGCCGGTGTTGTCCGAAATTGTGCCACATCGACGTTGTCTCGTAACGAAGAAGCAGGACGAGTAAATCGGACGCTATCACAACACACGTCGACAGCTTTCCCATACAAGCCCTTCCAGTAGTGACCATTCCATGCCTCTGAAGGAATCGTCATTTCTCGACAGCCAATCACCTTGGAGCGCCGCCGTCTTTTGATCACAGTCCTCATATTGTCACTTGCGAGGCGTAGATCCATTGTGATCATGTCTGGTGCGAGTTTAAGCGTGTGCGCAACTAATTGCTTGTACATGTCCCAAACAGTTGCGCCGGCAGACTCGTCAACTCTGATATGGCAGATTATTGGTAGGACGGTAGTCCTTCTAACGATCCCCACGGCTTTCGTAATATCAGCCGCCAGAGTCGAGTTGGAAGTGCTCAGATTACCCGATTTGGCAACATCAATAGTCACCTCCACAGCATCTGCACCGCATACGGCGTCTTCGATGTCGAACTGTCTGGACAAGATGCGGGCGATGGGAAGCGGTATGACGTAAGTGTACTGGCGCTCCTCAAGGGAGATGGGTGCCAGTGGGGAAGCCGAGTCAACGAAAGGAATAGTGCCGATAGGAAACAGCAACGACAAGAATCTTGTGAAGTGCTTTTCTGCGTGCTTCAACGCGAGTGATGGGATAAAGGTGTCGTCTGGCGGTGACTCGACCGCTGTTTGTGGCGGAGGCTCGGTGACGTTGAAGAACTCAAAGTTTGTACATGTGCGAAAGAAGATTGTGGCGACTGTAATCAGGCTTTCAACCTTTTTGTCGTTGTCCAGTTTTAAGTGTGTCCCAATCGCCGCCGCATCGCGGACAATATGGACGACCGGATTGGTGCTGGCGAACTCGCGCAACAAGAGCGAAACATGGCGGCTCATCCACGAGCAAACGAGAATGCGCCCAGTCGGGTGATTCTGTAGCGAGCCTCGCAGTATTTCCGCTTGCTTCAGCTGGCAGTCTTCGGTGCCATGCGTTTTTCTGTATGTCGACGTCGTCACGGCGTGAGCGCGTTGAAATGCAGCCTCGAGGTCAATCACAGTTCTGCCCAGCGCGGTAGACGCAATGACGGCGAGAGTGGACTTGCCGCTGCCGCGCACACCGACAAGCACGAGCGTAGCATCTTGGTGGAATTCAGGCACTGCCTCGGACAGGGGTTCAAGGTCTGGCGATGGTGGTCGCTTAGGCGGGGACGTGATTGGGCTCTTGTGTTGGTGGCGTGTCGAGCTGCAGCGCTGTACGCTATCCACGGCGTCATTCTCTGCCAACGAGGCAAACGACCGCTTGACACCTACCATGGTCATTATCTACCCAGGATCATGACGGCTGCTAGTTGTCTCGAAAATGCTTCAACTCGGAGCATAGGGCGTTTGTTTGAGTTTGTTGAATACAAAGCAATAACTTACTGTTGCGTTCGGAGTCTAGGCTGATGGATAAGTATTTACCCGGTCGCGGCGTCTCCGCACAGCTACCTCACGATTTCTCCACAAGGAGCAGCAGTCTATGTGTTAATAACGAAGCCCTACCTAGATGAAAGTTCTTACCCATTACAATCGATTCACTATTTAGGGTTATGTTCGCAACAGTGTCTTACCGGATCGACAATTGCGCCATAGTTTTGCTCTCCTCTTGTGCTGGCAACCGCCATCTGGCTGATTACATGCGAGCAATCGCCACTTGAGCCGGACTATGCCCCGGCACACGCGAGGTCTCGCGGCGGCAGAGGATATAAAAGTCAGGCTTGCCTCGCATCAGCCAAAGCGACAACGCGTATCCCTCGCTTGCGATGCTTGCAGAATCGCTCGGGAAAAGTGTGACGGTGGAAAGCCACAGTGCCGCACTGGCACCATAGGGAATCGCACATGTTCCTACACACCGGCGCGAAGAAAGCGAGGCATCAAGACGGGCTACTTGAGAGCCGTGGAACTCTCTCTCGCCTGGATTCTCGCCCGAGCACCCGAGGCCGAAGAGGCACTTCACCGGCTTTACATCGAAAATGACGGCACTGCCGCCGATCAAAACTTCATCTCCAAAGGGAAGACGAGTGATCGTCTCTACAAGAAATGGACCAACAGCATCATATACAACGACATTGGCAAAATTCTTTCCGAGGAGCGATCAGCTAAAGTCGATACTCCAACAGATGACTCAACTTCCGCATTATCGCCGGAAGGGACCGATCAAGACCTTGGTAGCGTCGCTGGCGGAACAGTTTCTATACTATCCTTTAACAACCCCGGGACTCGAGCACCCCTGGGTCCTTCCCAGGCGCAGACATCAACGACGCCAGCCGTCCGATATCCCAAGCTACCTTCTTCTTGGCGCCACCTTGCAGATGTCTACTTTACATATACTCACTGCTGGCTGCCCGTTATTCAACAAGAAGAGGTGTATTTTGCCGCCATGCTATATACTCCCAACGGCCTGCAAATAACCTCCGAAAGGGATCCGCATGCCATGGCCTGCCATGCGCAGCTTTGGGCTGTGCTCGCGATTGGCTCTTTTCAGAATGAAACTGCTGGGAGCGTACTGCCACAAGACGGCTCCATGTCCGCGCAGCAAGTGTACGGCTTTGCAAAAAGCCTCATACCCAACGACGACGCCAATCATGAGCGTCCCATGGTCTGCACGATGTTGCTTCACGCATTGATTCTCATGGGAAAGGGAAACGGCATGGCGGCGTGGCTTATCATCGGGCGTGCCGCACGACTGATTTTGTTAACGGAGCATGATTTTGGCGAGGGCGGCGGTGTTGAACGCCGCTTGTTAGCCAAGAGCCCAGCGCTGGCAGCGTGTTGTGTTCTGGACACTCTACTCTCGATTTGCCTGGGAAAGCCGACTCAGTTGGCATTACATGTCGATACTAGAGATCAGTCGGCACTGTTCTCGCTTTATCCTGAGACTGCAGGACCATGGCGACCCCTACCAGGATTTGGCTCGGCTTCAAAAGCACAGCCTGCCACCAACTATCCCTCTCTCACATTATATCAGCTTCTTGAGTTTAGTTTACGAATGGGAGATGGCCCGCGCTCTATCAAGGACTTGGATGGCAGGGAGCGGCGTGCAAATAATGACTGTCTAGCCCAGACCATACATCCGCAATTGCTGTTCTGCAGTTCCCTCAATGTCGGGGCATCTACGCCTCATATTCCCTCCTCACTATTGCTACAGGTGGCTTTCCTGTCAACATCCATTCTTGTCTCGGGGTACCGTGCATCGCTGCTCTGCACCCTGCTGGGGATAGTAGAGCTCAGCATTGAGTGTTTTGGCGAGAGAGGAACGCCGCCGTTGTTGCGATACTTTATGGAATCGGTGGAGAAACACATTGACTTTGAAGATCTGCGGCAGTGTGATCGCACAAAGTGGTTGTATCTTTTGAAACGATTACGGTCACCTTTCAGGAGTGAACAGTTACACGAAAATCAAAACTCACAGGGGTCTGGTGTCACGGGTACTTCGCAGTTGCATGTGTCGAATTCGTTCTCTCATCTGCCATTTGTTGGAAGCTATCAACCCAACTCCAGAACTGACACTAGGGAAGAGCATTCCAAAGGGCAATTCTTCTCCACCGACAGCCAGGAAACGTATACGAATATTTTTCCTCTCGGCGGCCATTCTGTTCCGTCAGCAGGATCTAGTCAGTCGCCGGCTCTTCACACACACAACGTTCACTTACAGGTAACTTCTCATCCTAGCCTGCTGCACGAGACCGCACTTGGTGCCTATCCGCCCATCGACTACGATGCAATGCTAGATGAGTTTGGTTCTATTGATTATACCGATGATGCGGAGCTGGATGCGCAGTTCATGACCAACCTTGGTTTTGCACCCGGATGTAAGACTCCTGACAGCGTCGGCGATATGTCGCACTGAGGGCTTACAAACCTGGGAAGCTGTATTTTCTCTAGATGGAAGTGATGAACCTTTGACGATTTAGACTCTTGAGAGGGTATTAGACCTATTCTGCTTAATGTTACTGAGACGGTTGTCTTTCCTACAAAACGACTAGATTATTCTCTGACGAATTTCACAGACCCGCCTACAGTCTGGGGTACGGGTGAATGCTGAGGAGGGAGGTGCTGGGGAGGGAGGATGCTAGTGAGGGGTGACTTTTGGAGCAGGGGAGAATTCTGGGCAAGGAAAAAGAAGCTTGGAAAGGGTGAGCATTTGATTTCGGGTGGTTTTAGATGTGTCGATTGACTCAGAATGTTGATTATCATTAGATGAGAAATGTGAAGGTATTCCGACGGATGTCACCGAGGTTGATGGGAGTGGGACAAATTAGGCCAATCAGATATTGTAGTGCCCGAGGCATGCATTCGCATTGACTGCCTCTTTCATCCATAATGCGACAGTTTCAGTCGCCGGGTGAGCGGGGAAACAAACCCGCTGCATGGTAATGCGCTTGTAACTCGGACGTACCTGACTCGGAAGTTCGGAATCCATGCCGTAGAGTAATAGTATTGGTCCAATCTGGCCATCCAGTTACAAAGGCAATGTGCGTGATAGGTTGCAAGGTAAATCCAGAAAAGTCTGCAAGGCTGAGATGAACGGAGTTTCCTTATAGCCTTGTCCTTATTTTAAAAACGACAACGTTTTCTAGCCAATCAAAGAGGCACGTAGGTGACAAAACAGACCGCACATAAAGTCAGAAGGGTCACTTTACCAAACAGTTGATTATCTGTTAAAGAATGCGGCTAGCATAAAGAAGGTAGAAGGATAGATAATAAGATAATCACTATAATATAATAAAAGAATAGTAGTAGTTTTTAATTAAT
>JARJPP010000151.1:0-46050 GCA_030782485.1 Beauveria brongniartii
CTGCAGCTTGTCAACAGTTCCCAGTAGACGCACAGGGCCAAGGCGCGAGCTACTCTGCTTTGCCGAGGCGGGCATGTCCTTTGATGACGGGAGGGCTGGCGCGCACGCTGTCGCAAGAGATGTCATCCATCGCCTGGGCTGCGGCGCCTTTCGGGATACGCTTGTCGCGGCGCCGTTGGTGTTGGTGGTGGTGGTGGTGGTGGAGGTGGGCTGCCGAACCGGTTGACTTGATGCTTGCTGCCCACCCATCTGCAGAACCAGACGCACGATGCGCGGCAGCCTATACAGCGCATCTACGGATGGCTGAGCTCGATATGCATCGTAGGCTTCCTGGGCACCCAGCATTTCCACAACCTCGGCCGCCAGCTCCGAGGTGCCCGAGGGCTCCGGCTCCGGCGGCGATGATGATGATGATGATGATTTGCCGTCGTCGGTCAAGCTTCCCCGCACGCCCTCCATGACTGCCATCATCATGCAGAGCGTGGCTTTGCCCACCGGCAGCCTGAGTCCCCAGGAGCGCTCTCTGTAGCGATCCAGCACGTCGACGACCGACGAGCTGGCCATGACGTACGGTCGAAGGACGCAGAGAAACAGCTGGGGTAGGACGCTTTCGCCATAGTCGAGAATCGACCCAATCAGGTGTCCGCGTCCCTGGAGCTCGCCCGTCTTGTCGGCCAGAGCCACCTCGGTGAAGCTGCCGGCACCGAGTCTGGTCGCGCGCTTGCAAAAGTCGAGCACGAGGGCGCTGTTGTAGCAGTAGATACCGACAGCTCCCGCGAGGCTCTCCTGGAAGGGCAGTCCCGCGTACGCGCATAGACAGAAGCCGACAAACGGCGTCATGGCGGCCTCGGCGCGGAGCATGTAGTGCGCCGTCGTGTCCCAGTCATTGAAGACGTTTTTGTCTTTTTCCACAAGACCCACGTATGCCAGCTTCTCGCGGTTCTGGAGAAAGACGCTCGAGTGCAAGGCGTCCCGGGCGAGGGCCAGCCAGTTGGCGGCGTCGTCCCTCCCGCCGCACTCGACGACGCATTCGTCCCAGAGATGGCCTAGCCTACGCCCGAGGTACACGGTCGCCTCGAGAGATTCCACGGGACAGAGGAACTCGTCAACACCAATGCAGAATGCCAGCAACAGCGTCAGCGCCGGTCGGGATGACGGAGACCCCGGCAGAAACTGCTGCAGGAGGTGAATGCTGTCGCGGAGGGAATAAAACTGCTCAGACGCCGGGGCTGACTTTGGAAACAGTTCCTCGGGTGCGCGCGATATCATGTCGGCTTCGCCGGGAAGCTCTTGGTCCATCCAGTGGCGGACCAGCTCCGCAACGCGGCAAGCAGAGTCTTGTAGGTCAAGAGACTCTGACCAGGTCGCGGTGCCCGCCAATTCATCGATAAAGGTCCCGTTACCCTGCAACAATCTCGCCGCCCACGGACCGGTAGCCCGGAGCGCTCCGAGAGGCGCGACGCTCGGGTCGAAGCGCTCTCCGCCCTTGTCCTCGGATACCGGGTTGTCGGCGAGAACACGTCGAGTATCACCTTGAAGAAATGCGACATCGTATCCGACGGTCGCGACGTAGTTTAAGGCGGATTCAAAGTCTCCAGTGCTAGAGACTCTGTTGAGTGAGGCAACCGTCATGTTGGGCGTGTGTTCCCTCACTTCCATAACGCGCTAAACTTGGGAGCTTTTGTCTTTCTTGATGGCGCTAGTTCATCAGAGATGTTGAATGTAAAACTATGATTGCGATTCAAGAAGCGATAAGTAAAAGCTGGGTCCCCAATCTAATGGCACGATTTGCAGGGGAGAGGGGGGGGGGGGCGGTTTCAACTTACGCCTTGGAGCGACTGCTTTTAGTTAGCGACGGGGAAGAGGGAAAGAGATCTAGAAAGTGGCAAAGAGTTGTGCCAGCATCATGGCCGCATTTCAAGAGCCTGCAAAAAATTGTTTGGGCAGTTTGGGCCTGTCCATTGGTCAGGCAACGCATCGTAAGAGCTCGATGGAGAGGCCCCCATCAGTTACAGAGCAACCGTGAAGTTTTGTTTCAGCAAATGACAGATGCTCGGGCTCCATAACGAAGCCCGCAAAATAAGCAACACTAGTTAGCAAAGATGCATAGTTATTAGGAAAGAGAGTTTGTTTGTATTTGATAAACCTTGGCATAGAGAAAAGATATTGGGCTTGCCAAGTAGCGAAACGAACGTGGGACTATCACTTGGGTGAGTACTTTGTAGTCATGGTCTGAATGTAGTTTTGCAACAAGGACAACTTTCCGCCTTTTATCCCACGTCTTGTGTCGTAATCATGATGACGCTGAGGGCCATGAGGACAAGTATGTTTTTTTTTTTGTTTTGAGACGCCGACCTGGAAGCTTCGGCCCCAGGGTCAAAGAGCAATGCATAAGGTTAGTAGAAGAGCGAATATAGTTTTATCCCCAGCCGTTATGAATGTGACGTGATTTTGTGGATCAATTTTAAGGACTATCGGTCCGCCCCGTATTGGCAAAATGCGGCAAATGGCAAACGGCCCACACACACCATTCAATCTATTCATGCATTCCTTCTTCCACAATGCTTGAACAAGGGCGGCGCCTGCCTGGCCAGTCAAAAGGGTGTAGTAACTATGGTACTCGGACAAAAGTATCTTGATCAAATCCTCAAAAGGTCTGTCTGCAGGGCTGTCAGATGCTGGCCGGTGCATGTCTTTCAGCTCGCAGGAAATATTGGCCTCAGAGGCAGCGATCTGCAGATGGGTGTGCCTACGCATCAACAGATGTTGATATATCATGTCTGTACTTGTTGACCTGAGGTGGTCAACGAGGCTATATAAAGAGCCTTGATAATGTGCTGGTCAAATTGAAGAAGCTTCTTCACTTTATTCTGATTCATTCTTCTCTAGCACTGGTTAGTTCATACTTGATCACAACACTTTTCTTCACTGGCTGTGGCACTCAACATGAGCATCCTGGCCAGCCTTGACGGGCTCTCTCCGAGTCCATCAACCCTCTTCTTGGCAGTCTTTATTGGGCTGTTGCTCGTCGACCAGCTCATCTTCTGGGGTAGCGGTGGGTATTCGCTCCCACCCGGCCCCATGCGGCTTCCATTCATAGGCAATCTGCTGGACCTTCCACCCAAAGGGGAGCCAGAATTCCAGCATTGGCTCAAGCACAACGAGCGCTACGGTCCAATCAGCTCCGTCCATATTATGGGACAGACCGTCATCATCATTCATGGCAGAGACGCCGCCTGGTATCTCTTGCAAAAGTGTTCCAAGAGTACTTCGTCGCGGCCGCACATGGAGTTTGCCCAGAACATGTGCGGCTACGGCAATCTTCTGGCAACACAAAAATATGAAGACAGTAACTTTCGCCCTCGTCGCCGGCTTGTCCATCAGCACCTCGGTACACCAGCGGCGTCGGAGCGGTATAAGTCACTTCATGAAGAGCAGGCTGGCATATTGATCCAGCGGTTGCGAGAGTCGCCTGAGCAGCTGGGAGATCACCTCAAAAGGTACATGGCCGCAAACAATCCATCTTCAGAGCAAAACAGTATGGGTTCAGTCATCATTTACTGATCAAGCAATTATACAGCTTCGCGTCCGCCATCGTTCTCGAGGCAACATATGGATATACGCTCGAGTCTGTCGCTGACCCGCTTGTTACGCTTCTGCACCGCATGCTCGACCACGTCAAGGCGGCATTCATGCCCATGGCATATGTCGTTGATGTTTTGCCGTCCCTGCAGCACCTTCCTGACTGGCTCCCGGGTATGTCTTTTAAGAAGAAAGCGCGAGAGTACAGACAGACAATGGACGACGTGGCCAACATGCCCTACGCATTCGTCCAAGAGCAGATGCAGAAGGGCACCCATCGCCCATCATACGTCTCCAGCATACTCGAGTCCGACACAGCCAACTCGGACGACGATCAAGGCAGCTTCGATGCCGGCCCCCCGGTCCGCCCCACCGAGGAGAGCGACATCAAGTATACAGCCGCCACCATGTACGGCGCCGGGGTCGAGACGTCCACGTCGACGCTCGAGGCCTTTGCATTGGCCATGGTGCTGTTTCCAGAGGTGCAGCGCAAGGCGCAGCAGGAGATTGACAGCGTCGTCGGCCCAGACCGTCTGCCGAGCCCGCAAGACCGCGCCAGCCTGCCCTACACTTCGAATGTGGTAACGGAGCTTCTCCGGTGGTGGAACGTGCTGCCAATGGGCGTCGTGCACACGGCTCAAGAAGACATCATGTACGACGACTATTTGATCCCAAAGGGAGCGATCCTTATGCCCATGGTGTGGTGGCTCTGCCACGATCCGGGCCGCTATGCAGACCCAGCCAAGTTTGACCCGGACCGATTCTCCAAGGGCAGCAACGAGCCCGATCCGAGGGGAGTGGTTTTCGGATTCGCTCGCCGCATATGCCCCGGGAGGTTCTTTGCAGATTCTAGCCTCTTCATGGCCGTTTCACACATTCTAGCGACCTTTAACATTACAAATGACGTGGATGAAAAAGGTCGGCCAAAGGTGGCCGAGGTTCGTCATACCCCGTCCGTCGCATGTCGCCCAGTCGAGTTTCCGTTTAAGATTGTTCCAAGGAGCGCCAAGCATACAGTGGTTTCCAATGGGGTTTGAATTCGCATCTACTAGCTACAGAAGTATCTTGCCAACTCGAGTACCAGATTGTAATTGAATAATTTTCGTATTGATAAAAGCAGATTGTAATTGAATAATCCTAGTATTGTGGAATACAGATTGCAATTATATAATGCTAGATACAGATTATTATTGAATGATGCTTGTATTAATCAACTTCGGACTATTATTTCAAGATGGCATTGTGATGCACCAGAGATCAATCAGGCTCCCCATCTTCATCTTCAGCTCGTCCATCAATGTGATGTGTCAACGCCATGTGCTTCAACCCAAGCAACACCCCCATGGAGTCTGCACGGGTATATTGTGATGTGTCAATGCCATGTGCTTGGAGCTAACTAAGCGGACTGCGGGGATTCTGTATGCATGACACCATCCAGAACGACTCTGCGGCGCCTGATCAGTCTCCTGCACCCCGTACGGCCCATCCATCATATTACAAAGCGACGCCCTGTCTGAGGCAATTGAGACAGCGGTGGGCAGCGGTGTGAACTACGCGGCGTCGACTCGGTACATCAATGTCAAGTACCTCCAAAAAAAAAAAAACGGGCATCATTTCGGTAGGGTAGGGTAGGGGTAGGCTGCGGCGAGGTCTGTCGGCGGCATTGCCAACTCGTCACTGTTGCAAACTTCATAACTATGTCGAGGCCCCCTGGTAAAAAGCATGGCTGTTCAGCTTTGCGCCAGATGGCGCATTACACATGACATGACCGTTGTCACCCGCCACAACGCGTGGAATGACCAAGTCGTTCTACTGGCAAAAAAAAAAAAAAAAAAAACCATTTCGTTGATGTTGTTGTTGGGAGATTGTGGCATCCATGAGAGCCCTGCATGTTTTTTGCTTCTCCTCGTCTGATGTTCTCCCCCCCACGTTCCCACTCACACCGGCGGCAACTCGTGGGTGGCTCACTTGGCCACCACCTGTGGCAGCAGCCGTAACTCCGGAACTCCAAATACGGCTTGCTGTTGGGGTGGTGGTAACCGTCAAGTCCAAAGAAGTCGGAGCCCAAGTTCCAAATGGAGTCAAGAGCGGCAGAAAAATGCAGCTTTAGCTGCAGGGCCTTTGCAGATGCGCTGTAGGTGGGTATTTGGTAGAATTGAATCAACAGCCCAGTCTCAATCAACAGCGTTGTGGGCGTGATTGGTGTGCTCTCTCTCTCTCTCCTTCTCTTCTCGAGTCTTCACCATAAATAGTGATGACCACCTCATCGTCATCGTGGGCTGGCTCTGTGACGTCGTCGCCGTTGTGCCCAGGAGTGGCAGCAACTGTGGCCCTCGGCAGACGCCCTTTGTCGTTGTGGACGCTTCCGTCCTCGCTGTCCAACATGACAATCTACGTCGGCTTGTTCGCGACAGCCGGGGGTGATGGCTGCAGCGAGCGTGTGTCCCCGTCGCGGCGTGCATCCATGTCCACCTCTGGTGCGGTTGTATTTGTCTGCCAGTCTTGGTCAACAATCAAGCATGAGCTAGTTTAATGAATAAATTAGCTCGTTATTAATTCACTGGCTATTAAATCACTGGCTGCTGATTGACTAGTTGACTGAATTACTGGCTAATGATTGATTGTTGACCGAATTACTGGCTGAGGGTTTGCTAGCTGTTGATTGACTGGCTGTTGCTTGAGACTGGCCAATCCTTGTCCAGCTCCTGGTGCAGGCTGCTGAATTTTCGCCATCACTTCACGAGGAGGTTTCTGTTCTCTTAATGTTAGGAATTGGGGTCCAAATGAAAAGTTCGAGCTTAACCTGCAAAACATCCGTGAGTTAGCAACCAACAGATTTTTATCAGAGCCGTTACCTAGCAAAAGATTCTACCGAGATGAAGACGGTACACAGATCATGTCCGGCCACAAGGCTGAAGTTGTCCTGCCTGGCGAGGATGTCGGGACGTTACAGCAACTTATTGAGTTTCAATGGCATGTTCTGAATATTTCGGCCATGTCTGGAGCCGCAACAACTTTTGCTCTGGCAAGGCTAGAAGATTCAGAGCCACCAGAACCTAAATCTGAACCTAAGCTCTATACTATGAACTCGCCATCTCATTCAGAGGTCTTTGAGCACATTGAACAATGGATTGATTCGTCTGTGGCCATATCTGAAGCACCAGAGGAGCAGCCATTGTGTGGCGAATCAAGAGAGGCGATGCCGATACAGCAGCACCATCATCGGCGATGCCCGTCGTGAGGCGACGCTTAGCCTGCAAGGTAGCTAGCTTCATTCGCAGTCATAATCTTGAGAGCATCTACGACACGGGTCATTTCGAATCATGGCGATAAGTTATAATTATAACGATACGTAGTAGTAATGGATATATGGTAAACAAAACAAAAGAGCAATGACAATGCCGGTCCAGTCCCAAAACGCCAGTGCCAGAAAGCACACAGCCAAGTATCCAAGCGCTTTATTGCACAGCTCACAGCTGCAGCTTGTATGCACCACTCTTTTCAGCAATACTTTTCATGCCTTCAAACTGTTCAAGTGCGAGACCCCCTTTATTATTAAACTTGCTGCGTTTGGCCATTCTGTTCATTTTCGCTTCTTGGGGCTGCCGACAAGACGGCGGGATCTGTGACGACGTCGTCCTTTTCGCCCATCGACTCAGTATCCTCATCGTGAGGAATATCGGGCGGCGCAGAAAACGTCGGGGCAATCTTGCTCCTGCCGCGAATAGTGGCTCCCCATTTATAAAAGACAAAGGGGATGGGAGCCAGCAGTAGAGCGACACAGCCGAGCAACGTGCCCGCCCATTGGATTCCCAGACCCTGGAACATTTGGCGTGCAAATAGCGGGAATCCAGCGCCGCAGAGAGATCGCAGAAAGGTGTTGCCCGCAATGGCGGAGGCGGCAAACATGAGATACGCGTCGACGAGATAGTTGAGAGCCTGGAGGAAAATCGACATGAGGCCGAAACCGGTTAAGAGACCGCTAAGCGTGGGTGCGATCCAGTGGATATCGCTTCGGTAACCGGTCCTAAGTGCGTGTTAGCAATTGCCTGGGCGAAATTGTGCATCACGTCGCCGCTTTCATTGCACTTACCAGCCAAACCAAAAGATGCCAATGGCAAAGGCAATACCACCAGCCATGATGCTGGGCAGTCGCCATTCAGGGATCGGGAGACCATTGTTGGCTGCCAGCTTTCGATTGTACCAAGGTTGCTGCAAAATGACTGTACCACCAGCAAGCAGCTGTCCGATAATCATGCCGAAAAACGTCAAGCCTGCAACGCCAGAGCTGAAGCCGTGGACGCCAACAAAGACTAGAGGATAGGCAGAGAAGAAGAGGTAGAGGATGCCGTAGATGAAACTCATATAAATCGAGAGGAGCAGGATGATGGGTTCGGTAAATAGTAGTCGCAGTGGACGAGACAAATTCTTGGAGAGGAGCTCCCTAAGATCGACTTCAATTTCCTCCTGCTTGGCGTGAATTCCCCAGTTCTTGGTGCGACGTCGCAGATCAGAGGCCTTGGAGATGAGCACTACGGGTGCGTAGGTCTCCTCGAGGAAGAACAGGTCGAGGATGAAGGCGACGGCACCCATGATGGAGGCGAGATACTCGGTCCAGCGCCAACCCAGGTGAGACTCTACTATGAAGCCACCAATAAAGGGCGCAAACATGGGACCGGTAAAGACTGCCATGGAGAAGATGGTGATGGCGATGCCTCTGGATTTATTGTCAAACATGTCGGAGAAGACGGCGGCGACGACGGCAAGCGGGCAAGCACCAAACAAGCCGCTGAAGAAGCGACAGATGAGAATAGTCTGAATATTCTCGCCGGTGGCGCAGGCAATAGAGAAGAGGGTGAAGCCAAACATGGCAACGACAATGGGGAGGCGGCGGCCGCGCAACTCGGACAGCGGGGCCCAAATGGTCGGGCCAAAGGCGAAGCCCAAGACGTAGAATGTGGTGCCGAGAAGGCCAACTTCGGAGCCGACGCCATACTGCTTGGCGACGACCTGGGTGCCGGCGGAAAAGATTGACGACGTGAAAGCCGAGGTCATTGTAGTGTACCCAAGCATGGCCGAGGTCAAGAGCTTCTTGCGCAAGGGCCAGTTTTGCGCATGCAGCGGGTCGTTGGGGCCGTCAAACTCGACAACGTACTCCTCCTGCTCGGGCAGCGGCGGCGGGTAGGGCTTGCCGGCGCCAAAGGCGGGCAGAGGCTTCCTCGAGGCGCGACTAGCGGTGCGGCTGCCGGGCTCGAGGCCGACGGTGGTGGCGTGCTGGCCGCGAGCCGTCTGAATGCGGCTGAGGGCGGTGGGATGGCGCTCCAGGTCGTTGATGGTCGAGACGCGGCTCATCTGGCGCCGGACGGCGGGTCGACCGGCACCGGCACCGGCGGCGGCGGACGAGGCTGTCGAGACGGACGAGGCGGAGAGAACGCGCTCGATTTCGTCGCTGGTGCGGCGTCGATAATTGGCGGGTGAGGCAGCGCGCTCTGCCTCGACCAGCTCGCGGTCAATGTCGTCCATGGCCATTGTGAGCGGGCGATGGGTAATTAAGATGACGGCGTCGGGGCTGGTGTTTTGGGTGTGGCGGAACAGGACCCGGGGCTTCTCTGCCGTGCTATGACGTTGTTGTGCAGCTCCGTACACCAGATAGATTGAAATGCGAGGCCAGGAAGAGCGCCAAAAGATATCGGTAGGGGAAAGACACACGTCAGCCCTTCGATTCGATGATGAAGAATTTATTTAGGAAGGAACGTCAAGTGGGAGGTGGGAGTGACGACGATAAAGGGTTAGGTGCTCTCCCCAAAGGTGGCTCAACAGACAATGGATCTTGTTTGGGGGCGCTCTCTCTCTTCTAATTTTTTTTCTTTCCAGCCTTTCGATAGTAATAAATTTTAGCTCAATGCGTCCGAAGCTAGCCTCTTTCACAAGAAGATTTTAATACCAGGAGGGAAAAAAAAAAGTGGTTGCCACCTTGAATTAAGAAGCTGTTATTGGTTCGTGTCGATTCGTCTCCAAGGCGATGCCGGCCGCTTATTTTTTTCCCAAGAGCTCTGGTGGGGCCTGGGCCAGGACTGGTGAACTGTGGGGGCTCCGATGTGGACGGACACAAGCACGCTTGTATTGAAACAAAGAAGATGCTTCCCTTGAAAAAATTGTGCATCAAAAAAGAGGACAAAGTACTAAAAGTAGCAGTGCTTGTCTTGCTCTGCGTAGACTGACTGGAGTGGCTGCACATATGAGTAAGAAGAGAACCCAAGCCTATATGCCTACCTGGCATCATTGAATCCCAGTTCCACGGGCTTCGTGCTCTCAGGTCCGCGGACTCTGCACGGTACTCTGGAGAAATTTTTTATCCCGCCGTAGAATCCATATTTTGTCCATAACGGCTTACAAGGGGACCGGCCTATTGAAAATCGCGAGATCCGGGCCTGTAACAACAGCAATCGCCCAATTATACCCACCAATTACTTGACATTAATTTGTCTAGTTCCACTCCTCTTCGGGAAGCGTTTCGGCAGCGAGCAAAACCGCGAAGCCGCGATGCTGGCCCAGGTGTGCATTGGTAAGCGGTACTTGCTTAGGAATTTCTTTATGCATACCAAAACCCTTAAACGCAGCCCAGGGAGCCTTTTATGGAAGAGACATGTATATTCGGCGGGAGATCCCTGGCGCGCTGACGTCGAAGCCACCGACGACGCCCATGCGGCCCATGCGGCACAACCATTTGCACCTGGCCTTTCCGAAAATCGGTTCCGGAAACAAGGTTTCGGTCCCGGCTGGAAGATTCTTGCATTCACAATGTTTTCTTCCTCGGTCGCAAGCTGTCATCTCCGTACTCCGTGATAAGCAGGCGGGGGGGCAAAGACACCCGCCGCGGCGAACCGGGCATGTGCTCTTTGGCGATGTCGCAGGACAGCGATTTCCTGCACACCAAATCATGTAACCATGAAACGAGAAGTCATCGATTCGCTCTGCAACCCGTCAACCGTCCATCAACAATCCTGAATGACTAATCATGAGTTCTGATTTTTTAGTGCAGTGGCGGGACCCCACTTTTACCACTCAAAAAGAGGGTATATATGGCAAAATAGATCACCACTCCTTCGAGCTTCGGCTCATTTGGTCTTTTGAAACGATACAGAGAAGATTAGCATGGCCCCTGCACTAAGGATGACACGCAATCTCAAAGAGAAGCTACCAGTTTTTTTTGCCTCTTGTTTCTTTTTTTCCCTCAAAACTTTCTACAATCATCTCGCCATGCTATCCTTATTTTCATTCCCTTAGCCGTGCTTTTTGGCTCCCGTGGCGTAGCTGGTAAGCGCAAAGGCCTGCATGGCGAGGCTGTTGGTTCGAATCGGCCATCGGCATGACTTTTCAGGCCTTTCTTGCTTCATTGACTTGGAAATATCATTTGGTCGCAGAACATTGATGTGAGTTATTTTTTCAAGTGATTTTCATTCGGTGTAAAATATGCTATGCGCAATCTAATTCCCCCATCTATCGCCTCACACCCCATCCATGCTCCAGCAGCGATGTCGACTCTTCCAGGCTCAGCCCTGCCGTCTCGGGATAGACGAGCCAGACCAGCGCCTCGCCAACGGCGCAGACGCCCGCATACAGCGCAAACGTCCACGGCGGCGTCAGCAGCTCCATGAGCGGCAGAAACGTCAGCCCAACGACAAAGTTGGCCGACCAATTAGTGGCCGTGGCCGCGCCGCTGCCTAGCGAGCGGACCGCCGTGGGAAACAGCTCGCTCTGCATCCACGGCACGTTGCCGAGACCGATCGCGTAGGACGACACGTACAGCATGATGCTGAGCAGGATGAGGCCGGCCGCGCTACTGCTGCTTCCCGCCGGCGGCAGCGCGTCATTGTGCGACGCGTTGGGGCTCGCATCGAGGGTCAGGAACGAGAACCCGAGGGATGCGAGCAAGAGGCCGCACACCATGATTGGGAGCGAGTACAAGAGTATGCGGCGTCGGCCGATGCGATCTATGAGTACCAGCGCGATTCCGGTGAATATAAAGTTGGTCACGGCGACGCTGAGAGAGGCGAGCGTGGGGCTGCGGAATCCGACCAGTGTAAATATCGTCGCGGAAAAATACATGAGCGAGTTCTGTGACGGTTAGTTTTCGCGACGACCAGGTTCTTCTAGCTCTGAAAAGCACTTACGAATCCACTGAGCTGCTGTAGACCTTGTAGCAGACAAGCAATGGCCAGCGCGCGTCTATTTTGGCCGACCGTGAGCAGCTCTTCCCAGCCGCTCAGCCAGCTCGGCGTCTTTGAGTGACGCGTTCCTCGAAGCCTACGTGCTTCTTGCTCTGCCCGAATCTCAACCTCAATGTTTTTAACAATCGCGTCCACGTTCTCTCCAGTCCCAGCCTCGGCGGCGGCGCCCTGCGTCTGCAGAATCACTCTCCGGGCTGCTCGCGACTCGCCCGCCTTGACGAGCCAGCGCGGCGTCTCCGGCATGAACCCAATCAGCGCCGCCTGCACCACCGCCGGCACGGCCCCCAGGCCGACCATCCATCGCCAGCCCGTCTCGGCCGCGGCATACGTCGCAAAGAGCCAGCCGACGACGTACGCCACCACCTGACCGGCGGTGATGAGCATGACATTCGTCGTGACGAGCCGTCCGCGGTGCCGCGCCGGAGCGACCTCGGCAATGTACAGCGGCACGACGAAGCTCGCGGCGCCAACGCCCGCGCCAACCATGCACCGCCCGACGACCATGAGCGCGACCGTCGAGCTCACCGCCTGCAGCGCCGCGCCGACGACAAACAGTACGTCCGCGTAGAGGATCACGCGTCGACGCCCGAGCCGGTCGGCGAGGATAGAGGAGATGGGCGACGCGATCAGCGCGAAAAGGGCGGTCGCGGATGTGATGATGGACTTGTCGAGCGACGAGAGCGGTCGGCCGGACAGCGCCGTGCCGATGGAGACGAGGGTCGCGGAAATAACGCCAGTGTCGTCTGGCGAGCGAAAAACAGATTAGCATCTCCCATTGCGCAATCTGGGGGGGGGGGGGGGTTCACTGCCACATACAACCAAAAAGCAAGCCGCTGATACCAGCCGCAAAGGTCAGGAGTAGGACAAAGGTGCCTAGCTCGGGCTGGTCTGGTGCTTTGCGTCGCAGCGTGCCGCCGCCTCGTGCAGCATCATCGTTGCGGCTTCCTTCGGAAATCAGGGGCTCTTGGGAGTCGTCCATATTGTGTGCATTGCGTAGATCCAGCCTAGGCTGGGTGTTGTTGATTTCGAGGCTGTTTGCTGAATGGTGGACGTCTTCAGGTGACGTCTGCCTAGTGGGAACAGGTGTGGTCAGGCGGGCGATGGCTCTTTGTGCCATGTCGCCAAGTACTCTCCAGCTTAAGCCATCTTGGTAAAAGAAACACTTTTTTTTATGTATACTAATAAATTATTGTTCTCGTACGCGGATTGAATAAAAATGATAATGAAGTGATTTATGTCTGAAAACCTAGGAGAGCGTCTCTGGCAGGCACTTTGGCTCTAATATTTAACACACTCCGTGTGAGGATACTGAGTTGGCCGAGTATCTATTGTTAGCATCGGAGAGTAGCGAGGGCCCCTTGATTTTTTTCTTCTTCTTTTTCTTTCATGTTGGGAAGTCGCAGGGTTAGCGGCTTGAAGCAAAATGCATCAATTATAGATGTTCGACGTCGTCTTTGATTCGCGAGCCTTACAGCCAGCATAGGGCGATAAACGTTTTTGTTCCAGCGTGTCGAATGTCGCTGTCGCGATATGACGGCGAGTTGCAGGTATCTATAGTAGTAGATCGCAGCTTATCTCGATGACGAAACAACGCACCGAATGTTGGGAAGTATTGAGGCCTCAACAAGTTGACAACAAAGTCGCACACAATGGGGCATTTTGGCACATGCAGCGACGGGGATGGTGCAGAAAGAGGAAGAAAAGAAGTCGCCTATCAATGTGAGGCGAGATGCGATATGGCTTGACGCGTTCGTTGGTAATTCGGCTGTGATTCAAGGTTGCATGCGATATTGTGCTCTTGTAATCTGCGGGAATGGCTCTTACAGAGCAAGTACAAGTTTGCATGCGAGGTTCCGCTCTCGTGATCTGCCGCAAAAGGCTCTTGAAGAGCAAGCCCACGATCGCCATCAACATGAAGAAAAATTTTCATTTGTAGAAGCGGAGAGACATACGAGACGTGTGTTCAGATCACTTGCCAGTGGCTGCATACATACAAGATGAATTGTAGATTTAGCCTCCTTGTGTACGGCCTCAGTCCTTGTTGGACAGCGCCACAATGCTGAAGTTGGGATCACCCTCAGAATGGTTTAAAAACTTGCGAATACCGAGCTCCAAAGCTCTGGGGCTCAAAACATCGTCCTCTGGCCCGAGCAGGCCCCTGTCCACTGGCCCGTCAGTCGCACCCTCGAGCTCCCATAGATGGCCATCTTGACCTTTGACATAGGCAATAAAATGGTAGGGCGGGTGACTGTCTGCCAGAGGTGTCACAGAATCGCCCTTTCTTGCCGCCTGCATGTGTGCCTTTTCCAACTCTTGGCTGTCGTAGAGCACTCTAGCGCGCGGCTCAGGCCGCAGCGGCTTGGCCTCTGTAAAAAGCCGATCTAGGAGAGAACCTTGTTGCACGTATTTATTTCCTTGCCCATTTGCAACAGAGTGAATCAGCGCATAGAGTCCGCAGGCATTTCCAATTGTTTGGCGAAACCACATGATGCTATCATCGTCGGCGGTCTTATTGTAAGTCAGCTCCTCGATAGCCATGTCGCAAGCAATGCCGTCTTCTTTGCGGGAAGCATAGTACATCTTGGCCGGCGTTATAAATATGAGAGCATGCGCTGGGCGCGGGATCATGGCGAGTAATTCGGCATCATCGATGCTGTACACGTCATAAAAGCCTAGCTCATGAGACAGGCCTAAATCGTGGAGAAGCGATGTGAAGACGTCGGGGTTGTTTTCCAGCGGGATGACTTGTTTGACCCCGGATGGCGAAATCCACACTCCTTCAGTCGGCATATTGATGGAGTTGATACTTTTCCTTGTCAGTCACCTTGAACGTAGTCGTTTTGAACACACGAAAGTTGATAATCTGCTCGTTTGTGATGTCGCCGTTGGATGTAGTTGGGACCTTTACAACCCTGTGGGGCCAGGCAGGAGGACGCATCAGCGCCGAGTTGGCAGCCGTGGTAGTGCGACGAAGGAGTGCGACGAAGGAGTGATTCGGAATCTATGTTTTGCTTTGTCGATGCTGTGCTTTTACATCCGTGTGTGCATGGCAATCGGGAGGGTTTTATCGTTTTATGGTGCACTTTTGAGTCATGTCGCAGCTGCAATGCTTATCAAACAGATGGGTTCTTAGATTACCTAGCATCATCGCCAGCGTCGCACGGCATCTCCCAGCCGATCGAGATGACGCATATGGGAAGAATGCCACGAATGAAAAGAAGGAAAAAAAACAAAACAAGACTATATATAGAGAAAAAGAAGAATTTGATCAACTCGTTTTCGCCCTTCCCCAGATGCAGGGTGGCGGCAGAAGCAAAACTGTTGGCACGTGCGGCAACCAAACAGTAGCAGGGGCACTTGGGGCACTTGGGGCACAACCTGGGCCTGGCCAGCCGGCCCACCCAAAACGAGAGCACCAGCCTCAGGAAAGGCCGCTTGGCCGTCTTCTCCTGGCACCACACTGAGTCCATATCAAGCCCCCAACATCCATACGGACCACAGCCACGGGCATTATTGGTACCGCTCGTATTCAGAGCCTTACCGTTCGATTCTACTCAAACATCGTCGGCCATGGCACTTCTTGCGCACATCTAACTAGCACTCGCGACACATTATAGACCGACCCAAACCCGCCACCCCCTCTACAGCACATCGTTGATACCCCAGCAGGTTTGCTGCCCAACGAACGAGCTCGAAATTCGTCAAAGCGTAATCGGCCCCGGCGTCACATCTCGTCGACAGCATGCAATCAGTATCCCAGGCCCAACGAGGCTATTCACAACGGCGCGCCGATGACATTACCTCACAATCATCCAACGGTCAGAATCGACCCATGTCGCCAAATGGAGTGTCATCCAGAGCCTCGACAGCTTCCATCAAGTCGTCGCAGAGCGCCAGCACCCGCCGGTCGGCTCGAGAGGTTCGTTTTTGCACACCCCCCGGCCGGAAACAAGCACTGCGCCGCAGCAAAAGCTATCATGCATTCTGTAACTGACCTGATTGCTATAGACTGCAACTTCAAGCTCTAGTGTCCCACTGTCGCAAATCGAAAAGAGTGTCACCCATCTACTCGTCGCTACCAAGCAGCTCCTCGAAACACTCACACAGTGGTCCCGCGGCCATGCGACCGACACCCAAGTCTCCGATGTCTATGTTCGTCTAGGCTACGAATTCAATATGGCTTGTCGTGCCTTTACCGCCATAAATGTCGACACATCCGACCTCGGCAACGTTCCTGATCTGCTTCGCAGCATTCTCGAATCAACCCTGAGCCAAGAAGCCAGTGCTGAAAGCCTCGAACGATACTTGCCACGCATTAGAGATATCATCATCAACCTGCTCCATGGTCTGAAGCGGAAGCAGCAGCGTCTGCGTCAACGACAGGCCCGAGACAGGGAAGGCAGTGGCGGCATCCCCGAGCGCACGACGAGCATGAGCACCATCACAAGTGGAAGTAGTGGGGGCCTTACCAACATGCTCGATGAGGGTCTCGAGTCCGGATACAAACAAGAACAACCTCGTTCAGAGGAACCCACTCCGCCAGCCCCTAGTTCTTCTCCCAGCCGTCGATCCAATGCGCCACGAGAGCCACCTCGTAACCCTTTCCAAGCGAATCGTTCCCCCATTCAGAATGCGCCTTCTATACCACCACCGTATCCCAGCGATGAGGGTCAAATGCCTTCCGGACCTTCTTCAGAAATAAATATCGAAGCTTTCCCGCCTCCACCACCGCCTCCCCCGGAACCCCAGTCAAGCGCACTCGCGGCGTTGCAAAAGGGGGGTGATTTGGAAAGACGAGCTTCACGACGTTACTCACAATATCAAATATCGAAACACCTTGGTGCTGCCAATGCAGTTCCTATACTGCCGCACCAAAACTCCCCTATACCCAACCGCGGCCGCAAGGAAGCACGAGAATCGTTGCACGCGGTCCAGAAACGCGAGTCCGTAAGGCACAGTCGCCATCAGTCAAACCAGTCCAAGTCTGCCTCCTCGCCAGCTCCTCCAATGATAAGTGAGCAACGTCCACCGGAAAACAGAAATGGAGTCGACAGCCCCATGGTTCAGACTCCCGAGGATAAGTACGCCCCAAGCGCCACCTTGTCCGGCCCGCTCCCCGGGCCTCCGCACTTTATGGATGAGCCAAGGACAGCGGAACCAGAACGAAAATCAACTGAGCGGCCCGAACACTTGCCCACTGTCCCAGAACCAAAGGCCGATTCGTATTTTCAAGTCTCGCCACCACCCACCCCGACCAAAGACTTGACTCTGTTTCTTCAGTACAAGTCCAAGGTCAAAAAGATTTTGCTGCCAGAGGGCAGAAGTGAGCTCTCTATTGGGCGCCTGCAGCTCGCATTTATCGAAAAGTTCTCTTGGAATACACAGCATAACGGTACTGATCTGCCCGAAATCTACATCCAGGACCCTGTTTCAGGTATTCGACATGAGTTGGAGGATCTTTCCGATGTGAAGGACCGGACTGTCCTCGTACTAAACATAGAAGCTCTAGACGAGGTCAAGCGTCACATCGACGATGGCATCTCAGGACTGACTAGAATTGTGCAGGACGTCCAGCACAATATTCAAAGTCAGGCGGCGACACTACAACGAGTTTCGGATAGGCAACAGGAAACTGCTGACGAGGTCGCTCGCTTGGCTCTGGCGCCGCCCGGTGCTGTGCAATCTGCCGACGGATCCAAGGCCGTTGTCAGCACTGGACCCAGGCTCGGCTCAAGCCATGTTAGGCAGATCCAGACTTTCCGCCGCGACATTGCGGTATTGCGACAAACCTATTCGAATTTTCAGTCCACAATGGAAGCCTCTATTTCTGCTGTGCGCCAGAAGGCTGCAAGCGTCAAGTCAGTAGCTGCGACCGCTTCTCAGCCTGACTTGGATGGGGATCCCGGATACTCATATGTCACGAATGGCCGCAAGAAGCTCAATGCCGATTCTGATCGCTTGGTTGGCAAGGTGGATGATCTCCAGGACCTTATCGAGGACATGCGCAAAGACGTGGTCCACAGAGGTGTCAAGCCGCTACCGCGCCAGCTCGAGTCTGTCAGCAATGATATTGCCGAGCTCACCAAGGCTCTCAAGACCATGGAAGACTACATGACCGAGGAGAAACCTGTCTGGACTAAGATATGGGAAAAGGAATTGGAAGATGTGTGCCAGGGCCGCGATGAGCTGCGCCTTATGGAGGATTTGATGGTTGATCTACGTGATGACCTGGAGAAGGCTACAGAAACATTTGCTCTTGTCGAGCAAGCTATGAAGGAGCAGATGAAAGACAGCGGCGCCGGAGCCAATGTAGGAGCGTCGCGCATATTCGCCAAGGGCCTAAGCAACCTTGGCAACAGCCTCAATCAGAATGCCGCCAAGGAAGGTGTACTGGGTGAAGTGCGCGCCCTGCAGCCCAACCACGAAAATCGCCTGGATGCGATTGAGCGTGCAGCGAAGCTCCGTCAAAAGGATCTTCAGAACCGCAGCGGCAACGAGCTCCAGCGCGAAATTGCCGCGTTTGTGAGCGAAGGCAAGCTCAAAAAGTCGGGCGGCTTCGAGGAGGTTGAGAGGGCGAGGCTGGCCAAGGACGAAAAGATTCGTCGCGAGGTCTGGGAGCGCATGAATGGCATCGTTGCAGATGATGAAGGCGAGTACGAAGACGAAGAAGAAGAAGAAGAGGAAGAGGATGAGGAGGATGAGGAGCAGCTTGAAGGGGGTGAGGCATTTGAAGATGCCGAGACTGGCGTGGCGCCGGCCGAAGGCGCAGAGGCGGAAGGCTCGGCGCGACACTCGGGAGGCTCGACGCGTCACTCGGGAGGCTCGGCGGGTACGCCTACGAAGAAAGAGTAATGCGCGAGGGTTTTCTTTTTTCTTTTTTTTTTTCTTTTTTACAAATGTCGGCGTCTTTCCGTCGCCTGGGATCCCTCTCTTTTCAGTGTGGGAGAGACCCATTTACATTGGTTAGCGGGTTGTGTTTGACACGGAGTTTATTCAGGGCTTGGAATTTGGTTGTTTAGAGAGAGGATGGATGCTTGGACACGACGCGGGAGCAAAAGAGGCACCGTTGCTACACGTACGATTCTCTGTTTGGCTTCTCATTACACTCCTTCAAACTTTGTACGTAAGCATTTCTCAATTGTATCCACAGACTTTGAGATTTGCACTGTTTTCCCTTTTTTTTGTTTTCCTTCTTTATCGGCTTACACGTCCTTGTCGAATAGCTTGTGTAGTTTCGAAAAAGGGTGTGGGAAGGGAGGAGAATACCAAAACAATACATAGGGTTTATATTCGTGTTGCAGAAACAAGTCACGTTCAAGGCCGAGTCCGTGTTTGCATAATCATGGGGGGATACATTTTCATATCTACATCATAACCAAGGACATGGTGTTCATCCCCGCGGTTCCATCGCCTTCCCCCCCATCCCTCATCCCCCTTACCCCAACAATGTAAGCTTGGCCATCTTGGCCAACGCCGGCGGCTCCGCCATTTTCGACCTCGCCTCTGCCCACTCGGCGAGGACCGCGTCGCCGCCCCTCGCGCGATAGTGCTCGGTGGCGGCGGCGGCGTCCTCGTCGTCAGCCTGCGGCTGGGACGCACGCGGAAAGACTTGCGCGACGGCCACCTCAGCCGCGTCGAGGACGTCCCTGAGCAGCGCCTCTGCGTTGCGGGCGCGCTCGGCCATGCCGCGGCGGACGAGCGCAAACACGAGACGCTCAACCTCGGCCTGCGCGGCGCCGACGCGCTCGACGAGGCGTCGCGTGCTGCTGACGAGGTACTCCTCCTCGTAGACGGTGCCCTTGCGGCCGCGCGCGCGCTTCTTCTCCTCGCGCCGCCGGTTCTTGCTCGTCGCGCGGGAGACGCCCGTGCCGGCTGTGCCCACGCTGCCGGATTTGCCCGTGTAGCGGGTGAAGAGGCTCGCGCCGCCAGTGCTGAGGCGGGAGCTCGCCGCGACGGAGATGTCGTCGGGGACGTCGGCGCCGCCGGCGCGCTCGCCCTCGTAAAAGGCCAGCGGGTCCTCGGCAGCCTTGCGGCGCAGCTCGGCGATGCGGGGCACCTGCGCGGCGATCTGGGCCTTGCAGTCAGCGAGGAACTCGGTGGTGCTGCTGAGAGCCTCGGCGAGACCCGCGTCGACGGCGGTCTCGAGGAGCTCGGGGCGGCGGTGCCTAGCTACAAGGCGCATGGCCTCGGCGAAGAAGTAGCCCTTGCAGAGGCACTTGATGGCCGTTTCCAGAGAGTCGAGGTAGTCGGCATGGATCATGGCCGCGGCGGCGTAGTCCTTGGCCTCCCAGAGTGCGTCGGCGAGGGCGGCGGCAAGCTGGCTCATGGCCTCGGGCGAGAGCGGCGGCGCCTGCTGCTGCGCGGCAAACAGGCACTCTTGCCAGCAGGCGGCGCCGGCGGACCGGTAGCAGCTCGTTGCCTTGACAAAGTCTTGCAGGGACTCGTAGGCCAAGCCGGCCTCGCGGAACGACGACGTTGCCTCAAGGTGCGCGGCGTAGAGGTTGGTGATGGCGCGTAGCCGAGGCTGGTCGTAGCGGTAGAGGCGCAGCGCGTCCTGGTAGAGCTTGTGCTTGGTCGTGTAGCCGCAGAACTCGTCGAACGAGTCGAGCGTTTGCAGATGCGCGAGTGCCTTGGACCTGCGGTCCAGGTAGTCGTCAATTTCAAACCTGCGCCGCACCTCCGGCAGCGCGTGGAGCGTCTGCATAAAGGGGAGGTACTCGCGGGGGTCGCGCTGCGACTGCTGAGCGACGAGGAGCGCCAGCTCGAGGTTATACAGGCCGAGCGCGTTCTCATAGAGCCGGTTGACGTCGACGAGGAAGCAAATGTGCTCAATGGCCTTTTCAGCGACCTTGGGGTCCTCCTGCATGAGCTCGTACACGAGGGTGAGACCGTCGTCGAGCGCGGGGGGGTTCTTGCACACGTGCGCGGTGATGATGTTTTGAAGGTTGGTATTCTTGCGAGGTTGCAGGCCCCTGAGAAGAGCGTCGCAGACCGTGTTGACCTTGCCACCCGATGGCTTCGTCGCCAGACTGGCCTCCCCTTCTGAAAAGAGTACGCCGGTGGCTGATTTGTATCTCTTTGTATCTTGATACATGGTTTGCGTGACGTCTTCCTCCTTGAGAGAAGAAAGGAAGAGATCTATGTAGGATATGTTGTTTAGCTGGTCTAGGAAAATGGGAACGGAAGCCAGAAATTGCTCAAACTTGTAGTCGCAGAGCACATTCATATCCACGCGCTGAGTTCTGCAGTAGGAAAAGGCTGCGCCATAGTCCTTGGCGTCAATGAGACGACGAATACCGGCGAGAACCATTGCGCGGGGATATATCGTCTCCAAGTTGCCTCGCGGCATTTGCAAGACAATGCTCATGTTTGTCGGCATCGCTGTGACAAGACGTGATCCCCGCTCGACGCTTCTACATCGTTCGTCCTTTTCTGGGTCGTCGCCAGGGACTTCCAAGTCTTCTACATCATTCATGAGATGAACGTATTTGACAAGATGATTGCTGGTCGTAAAGATGAGGTGATGAGGTGTGAGAATAAAGGATGTGCAGTTCTTGGCCAACTGCTTTGTGTTTGCGTAGATGTGACCGGTTCGTGATAGACCAAATGCAATGACGGCATCGTCACTCGACTTGAAAATCTCAAAGGAAGGCAGCAATGAAGGAAATTGGATTCCGAGCGGCTTTGTTGATGCAGCAGAAATTTGATACAGCTTTCCAGAAGCATCCTGGCCATATCCTTCGATAATGGACTCGTCGTCGCACGTAGCTGTGCTCAATAGAGGAGGAGGGATATCCTTGAAAGCCTTTATGCTTTCGTCGTGGGCAGCAATGGTGGCACTGACAAACTTATCACCCTGGTAGGCAAATAGATTATATCCGACTGACGTCGCGACGATTCGAAGCGGCAAAAAGTATTCAGTAGGTTGCAGAGAGAGTGGGAGCTTTTTGGTCAGCTTCGGCCGACCTGCCCTGGCGTTGGTAATGGGCAAATCGTAGAGATCAACACCTCGGTGGTGAAGAATGGCGAATGAGCTATTGCGGTGGCCAAAGGCAATATCGATTGCCGATGACTCGGTCCCAATATTGCTAAAGGACATGGGTGGAGGCACGTTGGCAGTTCTAAATGGAGTGAATTTGACATTTGATCCATCTACCACGGCGACGGCACCGACGTCACAGGGCTGTTGGCAAGAGCCTCGAGCACAATGCAAGACCTGCTCAGCCACGACAAGGCCGCTGCCAGTCGGAGATGCCAGTCGCAGCGCCCTTTCGGGATGCCATGATAGTGTGGGAACACCGCCGGCGTCTCTTGGAATTTCCTGCTTCAGATACCAGTGATAATTTCCCATAGTCCACAGTTGGACTGTTTCGCTAAGAATAACCGCCAAGGTAGTTGAGTCGGTGTTCCATTCTAGCTGAATGTTGGAGCATGCCGTCACGTCTTCGAGAGAAGAGCGCAGAGTGAATTGCCCATGGCGGAGACCGTTTCGTTCAAAGAAAACGACGTCAATTCTGTCATGCAATCGCTGAATGCCAGCCATCAGATTCCCAGATGGTCTCCAGCTGAGACTACTCTCAAAGTGGTCGACCGGCTCGCTAGCGCTATCAAGCTCACCTTCTCGAGAGTACACACGTATGACTCGACGAGACCCTTGTTGGACCGAATTGATGGCGACAAAAGAGCCATCGCCACGCCAGCTGATTGTTGTAGCGCCGTTCTCGTGTTGGCTGGGAACACCCTCGTCGACTTTTTCAGGAATGGTGGGATCACGGAGAGCCTTGGCGCCTCGACCTTGAAACTGAGTTTCTTTCTTGCCCCAGCCGACAGAGACGTGTTTAGATGCCTGAAGGTCGTCCGCTGTCATGGCGACCTCGGCGACAGGGTCTAGAGAGCTGCCCATGAAGATGGCATTGTTGGCCTTTGTGACAAGGAGGAGCAACTCCTCATCGGGAGACCACCGGGCTGCAGAGATGCCGTCGTCTATTGAGCCGACGATTTCGATGTGAGCATCTCCCTGGCCGAGCTGATCTTCCTTGACGGTAATGATGTCGCCGCCCTCTAGAACAAGACATATCGTTGCAGTACCACCCAGATACTGTAAGTTGAGGATCCTGTCTACTGCTAGATCGGGGTTTGGACTTGGAGCGTCCCACTTGGTAATGGGGCGCTGTGATCTGGCATTGATCAGCATCGACTGGTTCAATTATACATGGTTGGGTTGTGTCGACTCACAGATTGCGACCTTCAGAGACACGGAACAGCTGAATGGTAGGATTCTGGGGTGTTGGACCGACAGCGCAAACGACCTCATCCGTGTCAGGATCCCAGCATACAGCGGTTACATCAGCCTGAGCTAGCCGGCCAAATCGAAGGTTTCTCAAATTCCGCATCTTGTCCGTTTGATATTGGCAGTGGGATATGGTAGGGCGGCTGCCACGAGCCGAGTTTAGCGTGGATTCGCCAGTCCGATAAGGAAAGTTCGAAATACGAATACAAATGTATGATTACATCCAAATTGCCTGTCAAGTCGGAATGAATCGGCTCGAGAAGAACCAGAATGCGTGATATGTGGGTGCGATTGAGCCACAGCAAGGCAGGAAGTATCACCACCAGAAGCTCATCACCCGGGATGAGCTGGTGGCGCTGTACTTGGCTCATATTTGGTGGTCTCGGGCGCTAGAGAGCCGCAAATCTGGTGAGTTTAGGCAGTAAAATTTTTTCGTTACAGCGGGATTGAGGTGGGTAGGTCACGTGGAGTCGCTGTCCATTGGACTTGTATTAGAATAAGCAGTTTGATACAGCCAACAGGTGGTTCGAATGGGCTTTAAAATTCAGTCTAGATACGTAAATGGCTGTCTGCATCTGTCGGAATGGGATGGGTGATTAATATATTTTCGCTCAGGTCTTGTGGTGTCGTTTCATGGACAATCCGATAGAACCCGACTTGTTGAAGCACTTCGCCATCAGCCACAGTCAATAGCAGCCCAACCGTTATACCCCCAGTGGCAAAGGCGACAAAAGTGGCGTCAGCTATTGCAGGAAACAGGAGAGATACGGCGGGAAAAAAGGAAGAAAAATATAGGCCGCATATCTAGCGCTGCACATCACATCTAGCCTGCTGCTCGAGATGCAGCCGGAGCGCTTCTTGGCTTCCTATCGAGGCATTGGTAAAGCCGCTGCAGACTCGTACTCGAAGGTGAGTTCGGTGAGCTGATGGATTTTCCAGGGCTCTTGTTGCCCGTTTAATACGGGGTGATTGCTGGGTCCTAGCGCTTGATCAACGTCCGGGGCAGACCTATCAGCGGCGTCGCTTTTACAAGCAGAACCGCAATAAACACCCGATGCCCATGGCAAAAGTCGGGATGACTCCTGCATCAAACAGGATCAATTCTGGAGCCTATTTTAGGTCCTCGAACAGCTTATCAGCGGACAGCTTACAAGTGCATGTCAAGTTTGGTGGCTGGCCGACTAGCCGCATCGCCTGCCACTAATTACTGCACCCGACGCCGTAGCCTCCCCCTCCAAGCCAGGGATGATTATAGCCGCTGCTCGCCGCCCACATCGGCCGACCCGAGGCGACGAGTCTTTGATTTTCTCTTTGCATCACCCTATTTAAGGCCTTTCAATTGCGTACGATTGTTTCTTCTCCTGCCCTTTGACTTGGTCGAGTCTCGTTACACTTGACCTCTCTAACTGTCGATTACATACACTTCTGCGGGATCGGCAATCTCCACCCCCACCGTTCCCTGCTTGTCACTGCTGGCCCGCTTGGCACGACACTGTCTCGCCCAGCATAAGCTACATTGCCAGCAACTTGCAAGGCATTGGCAAAACAAAACCTTCATCTCGCCAGCAGCATCACTCCGCCGAGATGGATCTGGCCTACAACCAGCACGCGGATCGCGCCCGCCGCAAGAACCGCTCCTCCACCAACGTCAACCACCTGACGCTCGCGCCGCTGACGGTCAAGCTTCCGCTCAACGACCCCGATTCCATCGCCGACTTGTCCAACGGGCCCGTCACCTCGTCCTACCTCGAGGGCAAGTCGGCGCCCACGACGCCGCGCTTCCTCGGCCACGCCGCCGCCACTCCGCGCTCCCGCTCGCACCAACGTCACGGCAGCGAGTCCATGGCCAAGAGCCGCTCCTCCACCCACCTGCCCGGCCGCAGCAGCAGCAGCAACAACAGCCAACATCCCGGCTCCGGCACCTCGACGCCGCGCAGACGACGCGCGGCCGCCGACGAGCCGACCCTGACGAGCCGCCACCGCAACGACAGTGACTGGATGCTGCGCACTGGCGCCCTCATGAGCTCCGAGGCCCGCGAGTACAAGGGCCAGGCCTGGCTCGTCTCGCGCCAGAGCTCCACGAGCCTCGCCGCCATGCAGCGTCACCCGGATGAGGACGCCTTTGAGCAGGAGCTGGCCCGCGAGCGGCACCACCACCACCGCCGCGGCAGCTCCGCTGTGGCTGACGGCGATGACCTCCTCTCCTCGCCCGCCTACAGCCGCCGCACAAGCCGCTTCGCCAGCCGCGCCCAGAGCATGGACCCCCGCAGCGCGGCCCTCACGCCCATGGATCGAGGCGCCGGCGGCAGCGACTCGTACTTTTCCGCAGACGCAATCTCGGGCCCCGACTTTGTCGACCTCGACCAGAAGCTCGAGGAGCTCGAGCGCGATGACGAGCTCGACGACGAGGCCGCCATACGCCGCCTCATGCGCGAGGGCAAGGCTCTCAGGGGCTCCTGGATTGCCAGCTTCATCGGCTGGTCCCTCTTTGAGGAGGACGGCGAGGATGACGAGGACGATGAAGAGGAGGATGATGAGAAAGATGGCGGGCGCGGCGTGCAAACACCAAGACACGTTGAAGGCATCACAAATCTACCGTCGGTAAAGCTGCCGCCGCCCAAAGAGGGCGAGAGCAGCTGGAATGATGCCGCCTGGCTACTGAGTCTTGCTTCAAAAGTTTTATTCTAACGGCCTTCTTTCTACACGTCGTCGTATTTTCTTTTGTCTAGGTCTCTCTGCATTCAAAGCGGTTTCATGTATGCCGTATCGTAGCAGTCTTGGCGATGGGCTTGGACGGATGGGTGTTTTGTTTGTTTTTCTTGGTTTCGCGCACAATATAGCACAGCATTAATATAGATGAGAATCTACCGTCCTGAACTACTTCTTCTCAGCAAACGTAGACTAGTCTGGCTTTGGAGAATTCGCAGTCATCATCTCCGTATTATGTAGACCTTTGATGTAAGCATCCACGGCCCAGAAACCAACACGGCGATGATGCGACTGCGCTTCATGCTGCCCCGGCCTCCTGCCCTTTGACCATTTTCTTCACGCCCTCCCCCAGGGCCGCGGCAGCGGGCCACGACAATGGACGACGCAGACTTTGAGGCGGGACTGAGGGTCACCCTGCTGGGTGTCACTAACGCAGCGAAGACAGCGTTGTGAGATGCTAATTTTCGCCAGCGAAATCGGCGGCCACAATATCTGAACCAGAATGGTGGTTTGTGATGGCGGCCCGACTACCCCACGTCAAGTCGGCTTGTCAACCGGAGACGGGTCAGTTGCCTCATTTTGGGGTCCTTTGGTGTGACGTCGGTTAAGAAGCCTGTGATACTAGGTAACCGATGGCAGCAGAATTTCCTAATCTCTCATCTCTGCCGCTGACCTTGGTCGGGCAGCAATTCAAAAAGCCTCCAAGTCGTACGAAAATTGAGGCGAATAGGAAGATGGGCGCCCCAAGATCCCAGCAGCATTATCATTCGTCAACGGCCAACGTTATAGTCAATCTGTCAAACCCGATGAAGAGTACTTAAGTTGCACATCTCTCACATTTAGCAGTTTTCTGACGCCATCCCATTCATTTGGTGTTGATGTGGTTGATTTAACGCCCAGGACAAGAGATATGAAACAGAAAATGGAACAAGAAGGCGCTGCCAATATAACTTGGTCGCAGGCTTCTCACAGACTGAGCCCCAGCAGCGCAAGTATGCTGGGTATCATGTGCTACGTTGCGCCAGTGTCTGTCCCCCAGGCACTTTTTGATCCGATGCTGAAGGACGACCTTCCGCCGGAGCTGAGCTTCTGTTGTCATGAGCTTCTGTAAGCTTGCAGCGTGCTACCGTGTGTTTTGAGCGCTAACTCGGTCACCTAGCCTTTCGGAAACGATGGAGGAGCTGGAGAGGCTGAAATTGATCGAACAAGACAAGTCGAAAAGCCTTCTCTCACTGCGTCCCCTCGTCCGAGACCGATTCCGATCATTGACATCCGAAGCAGACAACCAACGTTTCTTTGACAATGCCACATATCTGCTGTACGAGACGTTCCCCTATGCCGGGGTCAAGACAGGTCAGCTCTACGAGAGATGGGCCGAGTGTAAAGAGTATCTACAGCACGTCCTGAGTCTCAGGGACCAATACTTTCGAGTGATGACAAAGGAAGAGCCATTGCTACCAAGCTTGGGGTTCTGTAGGCTCCTCAAAAGTTTGACAGGGTATGTCCATGTTTTAAATTAATAGCCTTTTCCACCTGCCCCGTCGCAGACGCTCATGGCTGGCAGATATCTCATCGAGTCTGGGTCCTATCAGGAGGCGGAGCACACTATTGAAGTGACCAAAGCTGCCTTTGAGACTCTCGGAGAAGAGAACCAGGATCAAGAGCTCTACTCGGATCTATGTGCCTTGTCCGGATTGGCATCCGCACATCGCGGGCACTTCACCGCGGCACGCCCGTGGCTGGAGCAGGCACACCAGATGCGGGCGGAAGCCTGGCCGCTCGACAAACGTGAATTGAGTTGGGCAGAGGTCAACCTGGCAAACTTGAAGGGATCGGCCGGCAATTACCAGGCGTCGCTGGACTGGCAGATGAAGGCGTTTCGGACCCATCAGGCCTACAGCGGCAACGGTTTGCCTGCTTTACGCCCGCAGACTGTCTTTTGCCAAAACATGGGACGTTGCAAGTATTTCGTGGGTGCTCACGCCGAGGCGCACATCTGGTGCCAGGTCGCCATCAATCTGCTTGCCGGGTCCGAGAACTGGGCCATGGTAGCATAGTAAGTAGCATTCCTGCGCGTAACCTTTTCTTGGCAAAGACGTGAGAGTTCAGAGGCTGACCGTGGTTGGCCACAGCACCTATTTCGTGCGCGGAAATGTGAACCGCGCAGAGAGGAACCTCGAAGAAGCGCAAGCGGAATTTTTGCGCGCGCAACAGGTGTGGCTCAAGGGCGGCCAAATACCCAATCATCACTTCATCGGTGCATGCTTGTACAAGATCGGCTGCGTAGCCTTGGATGCAGGCGACGTTGAATTATCCATGTCAGTGCATTGGCGACGCGGGTACACAGAAAAAAGGCGGTGAAGCTAACCGTGACAATAGAAGGAATCTGGAAAGGTCTCTTGAGATTGCAACACTGCATCAGCATGTTCTGCAAGGGGACTACGCAAGAGTGCTGTACAAGCTCTCTGTTGCGCTGAGCAGTTGTGGATTTGATGACGGGGAGGCCGAGCAGAGAATGAAAGAGGCAGAAGCTATTGCGCGAACGTGTCTAGGTCTGGCGGATGATGCGGCGTTTGTCAACGAGGAGAGGACGTATGATGGACTTGTGTACATTTTGTGGCGGTAGCGATGCTTGACGCGGTGTTGTACATGGTTTGTTCAATGGTAAAGTAGAATGACGAACTGTTGAAAAATCTATGCTTTGAGGAAATCTTTTCGAGAGTGCCGCGGAAGTTGTAGATTAATGTCTCACTTTTTAAAGAGTTGTTCTATTAATATCATAATAGCGATGATTGTCACGTGTGGGGGCGGTCTATGTATGATGCAGATAGAAGTTGATATGCGGATAACGTTGACTGTCGCGAGAAGAGCAGAAAATATGTACAAAGTGCACAAATATTTCTCAAAGCCAAAGTAGAAAGTACATGCGGCCTCTTGAAGGTGCCAAGACGCCAAAAAATAAATAGATGAGATAAATAAAAAATCGCCCCAAAAATCGAGCCGCCTTACCCTTGCAAGTTGCAACCATCAAGGTCCCCAGACTAGCACGCACCACCGGACCACTTGCATTACTTATTAGCATCTAAAAGGTCAGCAGCTCGCGGCAGCCATACCTACTGGTTGGCACACCCAAGTGACACACTTGCTTGATTCCGCTTTCATCAGACCGACTGGTGCCTGAATACTGTTTTTCTCCCCCGTGTTTCTCTTCTCGACGCGACCCTGGTGTCTCAACTAAACATCACCAGTTTTTTGGCCATTTTTTCTTTCCCTTTCGTCACCATCGTTCTATTTACTAGTCCGTTTCTCATCGCTGCCTTCTTCTCTCGCACCGGCTGCCCTCGGCTGAATACACCGCACCGCCATCGACTCGCCACCCACATATTGCGCCGAATATCTGCTTTTGTCAGACATACAGATCGCCAGAGTCGGAAGCGCTTTCGGAGCGCCTACCGCTGCCCGACATGACCGCAACGGCCTCGCTCGACAACGACGTCCGCGGATGGATCTTGAGCTTCATCAGCGGCATCGGTATGTTTGCTCCTCCCTTGCACTAGCTGCTACGGCACAGCTACAAGACTGACCCCCCTCGCGCAGCCTGCGTCTTTGGAGCCAGCGTCGTCTGCGTCGATCTTCTTATCCGGAAGCTGCCGGGCAAGTCCAACTTTCGCATCCAAGAAAGCAACGTCTTTCTCGCCTGCTCTCTCAGCCTGAGCTTCGGCGTTATGGTGAGTTTCGCCACCAGCCCTGTCACATCCCCATGCCCCTCTCCGACTCATGTGTTCTACCTTTTAGATGTTCTCGTCGTTATACAGTATGTTGCCAGAGGCCAAAGGCTACCTCAAAAGCGTGCACTGGGGCGATAGGCCAGCCGGCCTGCTCATCATGGGCTGCTTCATTGCCGGCTTCATAGGCATTCAAGCCGTATCGCGGTTCCTGCACCAACATATGCCCTCGCATGTTGTCGACTGTGACCACACTCATAAGGACTCATCGCCTCTCAACGACGAGGACGGCCATCAACCTCATGGCCACAGCCACGCTCACCTTGGCGAGCCAAACAACTCGGCGTCTCCTGCCCTGCCACACAGCAGACGCTCACGCTTGCCCTCCCCCTTTGCGCAAGCGAATCACCACACACATACAGCAAATGGCCTCGCCATCGACCACGCTAGCGAGACGACGCCGCTACTACCGACCTCGAAACCCGCCGCCGCATCCTTTCGTGGCCGCGGCCGTGCCAGAACAGAGGATGTAGACGTCCCCCGGAGACCATCGATGCTCGAGGTCCAGAAGCGCGTCATGTCCTTTGTCAGGGACACTAAAACGAGCTGCGATGAGGAAGGCTCTTGCTACGGCTACTCTGACCCCTGCGGCCAGGAGTGCTTCAAGCATATTTCGTACCGCGCCGTCAAGCTTAGCAGATCACAGACCCGGTTGCGAAGCACCATGAGCGCCACCCACCCACCGCATCTCTCGACAAACCTCGACCACGACCTCGACTACGCCGACTCTCTCGTGAGTCCCATGTACCGCACCAGCCGCGCCACGTCTCGGGATGCCATTCTTCGCCCCCCCGTAGAAAGCGTACACGAAGATGACGAGGGGCAGCAAAGCAACGCAGACGCCCACGATCATGTGAGCGAAGCTGGCCACAACCACGCCTCGTGCGCTGCAAGCCACGCCGACGACGTCGAGGCGCAGCAGCACCATCACCACGTCCCCACCAACGCCTTCCTCGCCATTGGCCTGCAAACGTCCATTGCCATTACGCTGCACAAGCTGCCCGAGGGCTTCATCACCTATGCGACCAACCATGCCAACCCGCAGCTCGGCTTCAACGTCTTCATGGCGCTCTTTGTGCACAACATTACCGAGGGCTTCACCATGTGCCTACCGCTCTACATGGCGCTCGGTTCGCGCTGGAAGGCCATGGCCTGGTCCGCCCTGCTCGGCGGCCTCTCCCAGCCGTTTGGCGCCGGCATCGCCGCCCTCTGGTTCAAGCTCGCCAGCAGGACCAGTATGCAGCCCAACGCCGTCGCCTACGGATGCCTCTTTGCCGCAACGTCGGGCATCATGGTCAGCGTCGCCCTGCAGCTGTTTGTCGAGGGCCTCAGCCTCAACCACAACCGCAATCTGTGCATGTTTTTTGGCTTTTTAGGCATGGCGATTCTGGGTCTCTCCAATGCGCTCTTTGCGGCGCACTAGATCTTTTTTTCTTTTTAGAACCAAAGAAACCGACAGATTTTTCATTTTTCTCTCTCAGAGGAGCATTGCGATTTTGTTATCGGTCTTGTTTTCTTGAAGCAGCAGCAATTTGCATATCGCGACTTTTGGTCGCTGTTACACGGCTGGGATATCGGCATAGATTGGGTCGTCATTTCTTTCATCGTTATCAAAGAGCAAACTGTAGCTCTACACACACAAATAAATGAGACTGCGGTGAGACGAATACTTCATAAAACCAATGGCCCGGATTTCGACGAGGATTGGGTCGTCATTGTTTGCTATCAATATCAAGGAGCATGCTATAGCTTTACACACACAATAAAGGAGACTGCGGTAAGAGGTGAACTATTTAAACCCGTGTGCAGTTTTCGTCTACATGACTGACAATATATGTGCATACCATTACCACCCAAAACAAGAAAATTAAATGTCAAGCAACCCAGAAAACTTTTCTCGCGTTTAGCAAGTGAACCCAAAAAATACGCCTGTTTATATGCCGCCATGTCTGTTTCAATGTCATCGTAAACGAAAAAGTGCCGAAAAGCTTTGAGCCTCCCAAATTGCTCATTCTTTGCAAATACCCTCCCGTTCCTTGCTTTTCTTTACTCTCCTATGCGCTGCCTAGCGCAGGATCAATGTGTGATTCCAACGCCGGCGAGTTGCGCGCCAGCAGCATGATGCCCGCCTCGTCGTCGAGCCACTCGTCCCGCGAGAGCTCGTAGTGCATTTCCGCCGCAAAGATTGCGCCGTCGTCGTCATCGGCGTCGGCATCGCGGGCATTGTCATCATCGGCCCCGTCGACACCGCCAAACCGGCCGCCCAGGTCCGAAGAAAACGGTCTCTGCGGGCCGCTTTCGGAGAACAGGTCCTCGGGGGGCGGTGCGGGTGCGTGCGCGGCGGCGACGTGCGTCTCGAGGTCGTAGTAGCGCGCAAACACCTGCGGGCAGTGCACGCAGACAATAGGCTTCCTGGCCTGCATCTGGACGCCGGAGAGCTCATCGATGAGATCCGCCGCTTGTCCCTCGTTGTCCTCGTCGTCATTGGCGGCGGCAGGGGAGCGCGGCGCCGGCTTGGGGGGCCGCTCCTGGCGCAGGTGAATGTAGCGGACGTGGTCTTCGAGGCGGACCTTTGTGCAGAACTTGCCGCCGCAGCCGTCGGCATTGGACCAGGCGTCGAGGCCGGCGGCGCCGGCGAGGTCGACCTCGCCGCAGACGAAGCGGAAGCCTTCGTGGGCGGTGCGCTGGTGGGCGCGCAGGTTGGACTTTTTGGTGAAGCTCTTGACGCAACCGGCGTGATCGCAGGCCCATGTGCGGCGGTCGTCGACCGTCTTGCCCGAGTGGTGCACGTCAATGTGCGACACCATTTCCGCCTGCGACGACGATGTAAAGTCGCAAAACATGCAGTCCTGGTGCTCGCGCTTCATGTGCGCCTGCAGGAGCGGATGCGTGGTGAAGCCGACGTGCTTCTCCCTGCCGTCCGGTCCCTTTTGCAGGGCGCATTCGCTGCACCAAAACTTGAGCTCGCCGTGGACCTTTTGCTGGTGGCGCTTCAGGGCACCCTTGGACTCAAACTTGGCGTCGCAGCCGGGCTCGGCGCACTGGTGCGGCGACTCGCCCTTGTGCTCCTTGAGGACGTGCTTGTGCAGCGTCTCCTTCTTGCGGAAGCTCTGGCCGCAGTCGGGGCAGCGGAAGCGGTCGGCGCCCTCGTGCACGGCCTGGTGACGCTTCAAACGGGTGCCGGTGACGAAGCTCTTGCCGCAGCCCTCGCGCTGGCAGACGTGCTTGCGCTCGTTGGTGTGCACCGCCTTGACGTGCTGCTTTAGGTGCTTGTCCTCGATGTAGTCCTTGTCGCAGCCCGCCCACGTGCACCGAAAGGGCCGCGAGTTTGTGTGCGAGTTGAGATGGTCGCGCAGACGCGCCGGCCGGTTAAACGTCTTGGGGCAGCCCGGCCAGGTGCACGGCAGCGTCTTGAGGTCAGACGGGAACTTGGCCCGCGGCGTCGTGGCAACGGTGACGGGGGATTCGACGTCGCCCGCAAAGGAGCTGGGCGTTTCGGCGGTCGTTGCATCGTCTTCGCCGGCGTCAATGATGGGATCTGGGAGCGGAAGAGGTCAGTGGCTGGCGGGACGGAGAAAACTTTGCGTTGCGTGACGCCGTACATATGCTGTCGAGAGTATCACTCTGCAGCCGTTTGGCAGGATATGCCTCGAAGGACTCGGTTTCCGCGCTTCTCTTGTTCATAATGCGCTCATGACGTCCAGGACGTGACCGGGAAAGTAGAGCGGTTGGAATTAGGATGGTGGATTTGAAGGCGCATCACGGCAGAACGCAAAAGATTTAGGCGGTGTCTGTAGAGGTTTGTGGGGCTTATCGTTGTGACGATACTATGGTGGGTTTCTTCCTGCCTGTGTCACAGTGTACCAGGTAGGTATCTAGTTTGTGATTTTTATTCTGTTTCTTAGATTTTCCAGGATGAAATTTCAAAAAAAAAAAAAAAAAAAAATCTTATGAAGTGCTATAAACTCCATCAGAGCGCGTGGTATATTTTCCCATTATTTGAAAATATCGTAGTTTCGGTCTTTCAAAGTGCAACATGCCCAACAGCGTGTACCTGGCTAGGCAGCGCTGGTTTTCAATGCCTGTTGGTTGAGTAGTCGCGCGCGCCAGAAAAACTCCACCAAAAAGAGATCTGTGCCATTTTTCACGAGCCGCCTTCTACACCCCATCGACGAAACTTCATACCCACGAAACTTTGCGCGCGGCTTAGCAGTTTGTTGACGTCTGATTCGGATTTGCCATTTGACAACAAACTCTGAAAATGTCCGACTTTGGTGACGACGATGTCGGTGGTGGCGGGTAAGCAGTTGCGCTCCTCCTGCGCATGCCCTTGCACAGCAAGCGCCAGAGGTATTACTTTGCGTCGTATCATCGTGCTGACGTGAACGACTTGGCAGTGACGACGTCTTTGAGGAAGAGGATGTGACCGAGTTTTTCGAGCCCGAAGTCGCCGAGGGGGATGAGGATCAGGACCAGCTGGCCAATGGCGAGGACCAGGACAATATCGTCGTCTCCGGCGACCCTTCTGCGGCCGCCAACGCCAACCGTACCGACAAGTCGAGCAGGGATAAAAAGATTCCCGACGAGGAGCGCAACACGACACCATACATGACCAAGTACGAGAGAGCGCGCATCCTGGGCACCCGCGCTTTGCAGATTAGGTACGGCGACCCGAGAGGAACGCATCGCTGCAGCCTCGACAGCTAACGTATTATTGACTGTAGCATGAACGCGCCTGTGCTAGTCGACCTGGAAGGCGAGACGGATCCTCTGCAGATTGCCATCAAGGAGCTCCGCGAGAAGAAGATTCCTCTGATTGTGCGCCGATACCTGCCGGATGGCTAGTACGTTGTTCTCTCTGCCGAAGGAGGCCTGCTTGACCACTAACCACCCAATCATAGCTACGAGGACTGGACCTGCGAAGAGCTTCTTCAGTAATGCTGCTGATCAAGTCATCCGGGCGGCACCCAGCAAACGGCGACAACGACATTTGGCCCCTCCAATAAGCAAGTCCAGATACCAACGAGTGCCACAACACCAGCGCACCATCTAAATCGGCTTCACAAATGGATAGCAAGGGAAAAACAAATGTGGCAACACTGGACAGACGCGCACGCCGTGGCTTTTTGTTGCCTATGGATATGCCAGCGGAGCACTGAGGAAGGCTTCTCCAGCCCTTAACGAATGCATGAGCGCGGCGTTTACCAAACTACAAAAATGACAAAAATGTTTTTGTGTACTGTCTTAATAATATCCTGTTAGAAATATCGATATGTACTTGGAGAGGGAAAATGGAAAAGCAAATCGAGTTGTACGTCGGCTACGTGTAGATAAGCTTAATAAGGAAGAGACCGAAAAGGCTCAAATGCAAGCCTCTGGGAGAGAGCTGTTCTCCGTCTTGAGATTTCATTCGTGGAACGGGAAAAAAAGAGCGCGATAAAGGTTGTGCGGCATGCAAGAGGCAATCATGAGCCTTTTCCATGTATGATCTTCCATGCAAGTCGTTTGGGCCTAAACCCAATCTTGAGCCCGCCGGCCCGCCAAGGATCCCGTCAGCAGACGCTTACCTCCCCCACGTTTCTGGCCGCCCAGCGCTGTCGAGCCTTACCAGCCTGGCTTCAAAATCTGCTCGCTTGATTGGTGGCATTTGGCATCTCGGCCGATGTAGCACGTTATCCTAGCAAGTGGCTTCAGCTGGCGCTCTTGCTTACAAGTTGTTGCCTTGGCACATTTATGGTAATCGACGCGACTAGTCCCCTCTGTTTTTTAAGGCGCTGCTAGCCAACCACGAAAAAAAAAAAAAGAAAGCAAGAAAGAGATTTTACTCGCAGCTTTCAAACTTGGGCATCGTATTGGCTCAACGGCTGCCATGACCAACAACGAGAGACATGCAGCTGAAAGCGATCCGCTGCTGCCACCAAGAGGCCTGACCAACCCCATCACACCTGAAGCCGATGCTACCAACTTCAGCTCTGTCGCCGCCGCCACAGCCGCCGCCCCCCACGACGATGACGATAAGGCCGACAACCGCACCACGGCGCAACGGCTGCGCATCGCCATCCCATGCCTGCTATGCTTCTTCTGTCTCGTCATTGGCGAGGCACTGCTGACGACGCCGGTGCTCCAGATCCGCGAGAACCTCATCTGTCGCGCCACGTTTCCCGACCTGCTGCCGCCTGGTGCGGACCTCAACCGGCATCCCCTCTGCAAGAGCAACCGCGTGCAGGCGGAGCTGGCTTTGGTCAACGGCTGGGAGCTCACCTTTATCCTGCTGCCCAGCATCCTGACGGGCGTGTCCTGGGGCATCGCGGCTGACCGCCACGGGCGCACGCGCATCTTGCAGCTGGCCAACCTGGGCGTGTTGCTGTCTCTCTTTTGGCAGGTAACCGTGTACAGCTTCCCGGACGCGCTGCCGCTCCGCCTGGTGTGGTTGCAGGGCTCCTTCTTCCTCCTCGGCGGCGGCGCATCCACCTACATGGCGCTTCTGTACACCATCGCCAGCGACATCTCGAGCGAGGCCTACCGCGCGACCGCCATCCTCTACCTCGGGACCGCGTTCCACGCCGCCACCCTTCTCGGCGGGCCCGTCACCTACTTTGCCATGCGGCGTGGCGCGGGCTTCGCTTTTGGCCTCGGCATTGGCTTTTGGGTCCTCGTCTTGGCCCTGACGACCGTGATCCCCGAAACGCGCAGCGACGCCGCGGTGAGGCGTGCGCGGGCGGATGCCCTGCGGGATGACGCCGACGCGACGAAACATGCCTGGTGGGACATTCGCCCGCTGGTTTGGGATCTGGTTTGGCAGACTAGGATGGTGACCAGGATCATCTTCCTAAAGAACGCCACACTGGGCATCCTGCTCTTCAGCACCGTCTTTTCGACCCTGGGCAAGGCGGGTGATAACCTGAAGCAGCAGTACGCTGCGAAGCGCTTTGGCTGGACCATGGCCGAGACGTCGTTTTTGGATTCCATCAAAGGAACAGTCAGCATTATCCTCACCGCGGCGATTCTTCCCGCAATCAGTCAGGTCTTGCTGGCCAAGTTTCGGCTGCCTCCCATCATCAAGGATTGGTGGATGACCATTGGCAGCTTGTGCATGGTCGTCATCGGGAGCGCCTGTCTCACTGCTGCTGGGAGCAGCGGCGTCTTCATTGCCAGCTTGGTGATTCAGCAGCTGGGTGGTGGCTATGAATTCGCGTTTCGCAGCATGACTTCCGAGATGGTTGACTCGTCTCATATTGCCATGCTCTTTACAGCACACTCAGTCTTCCAGCTGGTCAGTGAGGCTGGGGCTGGTCCCGTCCTCGCCACCGTCTTCAGAATGGGGCTCGATGTCGGCGGTAAGTGGATGGCTCTGCCATTCTTTGTCGCGACGATATTGTTCTGCGTCACATTGATCATAACGTGCTCTGTGAAATTGAACAAGCATCCGAGAGCGCAAAAGCATAGTCACTAGATACCCAAGATGAATTTCTTGAATATTCTATAACAGGTCACCTCTTGCATGCTCTTCTAAACTCGTTCTGTGCGGCAAGGAACTGCAGCATCTTGTTCATACTACCGCGTAGGATAGCGAGGATGTCACAACTATGCACGCACTAGCTTGACAGGGTGCGCAATTGCTATTTCGGTATCACTTGTCGCGTAGCACCGAGGGCAAGCTTCGGGATTCCTAACATTACTGGGCTGCGAAGGTCTCAATAGCCGGCTTTGGAGAATGAAGCAATATCCCTGAAAACAGCCGTCGTCGAAGAATATGAAGAATCACACTGCCCTGCAAATAGATAGAATAGTCTCAACAAAATTGCGGCTACATGCGCTGAAGACGTCCGAGACAGGATGGTCCCTTGCTTGGGACCAATGGCGTTGTGCTTAGCAGAGCGATGGACTTGAGCTCAAGCACAATTTGCCAGTCCCAACGGAATTTTAGAACGCTTTCGATTTTTTGTTTTACTTATTTTTTGGCTGGAAAGAGATTGATAGATAAATACATGGATCGAACAGCTGATGGAATAGGACACTTCAGTTTTCGAGCATTGCCATTGTTTGAACTTGGTGTGCGAACTTGCTCGATCCCATGTGCAAGGGTAGGGCTGGAGTGGCTTTGCGCAACGGTGAAGCAAACCAAACCTCGCAAATCATCTTTATATTTATGAGAAGTGCGAAAAACGCTCCCGAGCTGATGATTCCGGCGTGCCCGGCAACCCAGGCTGCCAGGGTCAGTTACCAGAGGCTGGCAGAAGGAGGCAAACACGACGATCAGCGGGGCCTCGAGCTCACACTGGTACTGGCAGCCTGATTGTCTGAGTGTCCCGACCACCCGCGCGAAGCCCACCTGCAAGTGTTTTAGTAGCTAATTCACAAGACTGTACGGATAGCAGGGAGACGGCTTAACTACGACAATTGGCTATTTGCGGCTATAAGACGGGCTGATCGAGTCTTGGTGTCACCAGCGTGTGTGTGGGTGCTCCCTGCCCTCGGTGGAAAAGGGAAGTTTGCAAGGACGGCAGGTAGGTATGACGCAGCATGTTGCACCTGCCTTCCAACAAAAGTAATCGTACGAGGTTGTCGGTATATAAATGCACGAGCAGCCCCAGCCCTTGTGGAACGAATTCTTGTTTTAACCAGGTCACTGTAAAGACAGTTTTATTGGCTTGAATCAGAATCCATATCCAGCAACCACTTAACAAAACCTCACTTTCGCACCTTGACACGCTTTCAATCCTCGTCGACAAGATGAGATTTTTCGCCCTCGCCGTTGCTGCTTCGTCCCTTGCAGCCGCATCTGCCTCTCCTGTCTCGAAGCGCCAGTTGGGTGGTGTAAGTGCCTTTCACGACCCGAAACGCCTCCCAACCAACTAGTTAGTTCAAGGGGGAAAACATGTTTGACTAACAAATGTTTGCCGTGCGAAAACAGATCCTCATCTGCACCGGCGCTAATGCCACCGGCGACTGCGTCTACCAAAAGTACGAGTTCTACAAGTGCCACGAGCTCCAGGCGCCGTTCTGGCAAAACTCGAGCACCTTTGCGCTCGACGGCGACAGCTTTGCCTGCTACCCGCGTCTGAGCGACTGCGGCGCCAGGTGCACCTCGCCCACGGGGTGCACGTTTGGCCCTATCGACTTTGACTACGAGCACAAGTTCAACTTGACGGCGACTCGGTGGAACACGCTCATTCGCTCCTTTGATTGCTTCACGAGACCACGGTAGAGAGAACGGGCGGGATGCGGATGTAATGACATTCTTATGAAGCGTAATATCATTATACTGAACATTCAGGGCCTCTATGGCGTTTTGCGTGAATGGACGTGACTTGTGAGTAAAATGGAGAGCAGTTTTTCCCAGCAAACCTGCGTGCAGCAGACGGAAATCTTTATGAAACGAAGGCAAAATTATACAACGATTCGCAAGCACCGTAAAACATTTCCATGCCAAGTCGAAATTTAGCGGCCGGCCATACGGGTTGCATGCACCGATCACGGGGCCGGGGTGGTGATGGTGGGTTGGCGGGGTAGTCTAGCAAACGATATCAACTTGACGTCAGGACAGCTTTCGCCAACCCTTCTTATTTCAACTTTCTTCTTCAGTTTCTTCTTTCCCAATATACGGGGGGGATAAGACAAAGAAAGAAAGAATAAAAGACTCTTGCCAAAATCTGCGCAAATCCGTCGCCATGACCTTCACCACAAACACCTCCATCCGCGTCTTTGGCGGACGCCTACTCAAGCTCACCCACCAGTCGGCCACAACCGGCACGGTCATGAACCTCAACCTCTTCATCCCCGCCTCGGCCTCAGCCGCCCACCCGGCGCCCGTGCTACTCTACCTCTCCGGCCTAACGTGCACGCCCGACAACGTCACGGACAAGGGCTTCCTGCAGGCCCACGCCGCGCCGCTCGGCCTCGCCCTGCTGTACCCGGACACGTCGCCGCGCGGGCTCGGCCTGCCCGGCGAGGACGACGACTGGGATTTCGGCAGCGCCGCCTCCTTTTACATCGATGCCGTCCGCGCGCCCTACGACGCAAACTACAAGATGGAGTCGTACATTGCGCGGGAGCTGCCCGACGCCGTGTGCGGCGCGTTTGCGGAGCTCGACGGCGGGCGCATCTCCATCACGGGCCACTCGATGGGCGGCCACGGCGCGCTTACCCTGTTTCTCAAGAACCCGGGCAAGTACAAGTCGGTCAGCGCGTTTGCGCCCATTGCCAACCCGGGCCGCTGTCCCTGGGGCCGCAAGGCGTTTTCGGGCTACCTCGGCGACGACGAGGAAGAGTGGAAGAAACACGATGCTACGGAGCTCATCAAGAGCTGGAAGGGCGGCGAATTTCCCTGCCTGATTGATGTTGTGAGTTTATAATAAACGCTTGGGGTGAGCGGGTTGCTTCCCCCCCGCGCGCGCTTAGAGAACGGCTCAAGACAAGAGAACGAATTGTACTAATATTTTTGCGCACAACACCAGGGCACCGGCGATCCATTCTATAAAAAGGGCGAGCTGCTCCCTGAAAACTTTGACAAGGCCATCAAGGAAGCTGGCATCAGCGGCACAACGATTCGATACCAAGATGTAAGTACAAGACGGCAATCTACATTTATCGCCCAGACTGTGCGGCTACTGTGCTGACATTGTGCCCAGGACTACGACCACTCCTATTTCTTCGTGCAGACTTTTGGCGAGGACCATGTAAAGCATGCGGCCAAGGCTCTCGGCTTGCTATAAATAATGAGTGAACCACATCTTGGCGATACACACGAGTTGCGCAATGTTGGAACAAACACAAAGGCGGCCATGTAGACGAGAAACGTCACGGATTCTGGAATATTGAAGGAGGCCCTCTGGCTATAGCAAAAGCAATTCCGAATACCACATAATCATCCCTTCATTTGTGTCTGTCCCGGTTTCTACTACATGATACAATCGTTTCCTTGCCCCGGCTCAATGTGAAAAGATGCTTACTCGGGGTGCAAGTCCAAGCAACGCCGGCCTTCTGCAGTAATATCAAGTCTTTCAATAACTAAATACTTTTCTCTCAAAAACGGGGCTGAGGCCATCCTTTTCCAGCTGCGCCCGAATTTCGGCGTCGGCGTCCCTTCGAATGCGGTCAAAGGCGAGCTTTTCAAACCTGCTCAGGCTCTTCCACCAGTGTTGCCCGGCTTCGTGCTCCGCGATCCGTCCCAGCAGATCCGTGGTTTTCAGGCGAACATCCTTTTCTTTGTGGAACAGACCTAGCGCGAGATAAAAGAGCCCGGCATGCGACTCGGGAGCGACTGAAAGGAAGAGGCAAATTTCGTCGTAGGAGTGGATGTATCTGGAAAGTGTGAGATAGATGTCGCGGCTTTGAGAAGGGTTCAGTCGCTGCATGCGGAGGCGGTCGTGCAGGTGCGCGAGATCGAGGCCCTTGAGCGGTCTCACGGTGTATACTTGTGCAAGGTCCTAGGTTTCGTCAGCTTTGCTTCAATTGTACTCGCCTGCCGGCCTCTGCAACTGCTCTTACCTGAATGAAACTGTAGTAACTTCGGGTATTGCGCCAGCCTTCGATTCGAGTCACATTTCCAGCCAATTCCTTATTTTTGGCCGCATCATCTGACCATACGTAACCATGACCCGTCGCTCCCGGCGGAAGCATATTCTGCTCCTCAGTGCCGACGAACAGAGCGCTTGCACCATATACACTCTCTTCAAACTGTGCTGACACTCTCGTAAACTTGAGCACCCAATCGCGCCACTTTGCTCGCACTGTTCGCTCGCCATGGCGGGCCGCGATACTCCGTAAAATATCAGCCATAAACACTTGATCACCAGTCAGGTCCTGCGTATTGTTAACTGTACCACTAGCGACAGTAGCCAGGGCTGGGTTCTGCTGTTGAAAGTATACTAGCCCCTCTGTTATGGGGGCTGGCTCAATCTTGCTACTGATCTTGATGCGCCCCGAAGGCAAGTCGCACAGAACGTCCCACCACTCCGGATGTAGCTCAAATGTAGGATTCGTTACACCTGCAATGAATCCAGGCACGTTGAGGAGATCGTCAATCTTGGTGAGGTCGGTGTATGGAAAGGCATGGCGCGTGAAGCCACGCAGAACGCCGCCGGAAGCAAGAGCGCAAGCTGCCAGAACGGCTTCGGCCACTTCCCCAGAGGGCATATTGTGTCCAAGAAAAATCACGCGCTTCTGTGTCAACAGACCGTTGATTAGGACGATAATGGGATGTGTATTAGCACCGCTGGTGGTAAGGTGTGGGTGAATCGGAAAAGGTTGCGGCGACTTCGCGTGGGTTTCCGAGAAGTTCTGGATCAGCTTGACTAGAGAAAAGTCTCCGACAGTCTCTGGCATTACCGCGGTGGGTACTTTGATGGGAATCGGGATGCCCTTGTACATGACGTGGCTCTCAAACTCGTGTGTGTCGCGTGGTACAGAGTAGGCTGACTGGCTTCCGACCTCGATGTGGGCTTTGGTGCCTTTGCGGGAAACTTCTGTCGGATGAGCGCCGTTGCTATTAGTGGCTTCCCCTCGGTCCTCGGCCATACGAGCTTGAATCATTCGCTCAAATTTTTCGACAAACAAATCTCTGTTCTCGCTACCAAGCAGCAGGTGACGCTCTAGCAGGCTGAGCTTTGGCATTAAAGACAAGTCCATCTCGTTCACAGCATCGTAGAGCATGGATAGCGTCTCTGGTACGGGAGATTTGAAGTATTCTTCTAGAGCCAAAAGAAGTAAGGGCTGATCAAGTTAGTAACGGCAGATTGATCTTAGAGGAGACGAATAAGAAAAAGCAGCGTACCTTGTAGATGTGTAGAAACGGATGTCTCGTGCAAATGGCCATAGCTTTAACGACAGCACCACGTTTCACACTCTTATCATGCTTTGTGTTGACCAGATTAAGTACGTATATGAGGGGCGGGCCTTCACCACCTTCGGGTTCTGTGTCGCTATCGTCATCCTCATCATCGTCATCGTCGTCATATTCGTCGTCGCTGTCTTGTGAGTCATCATGGTCTTGTCCGGAAGGAATGATTCCAGCGGCGAGCGCTCTACGCTTGTTCCGGCGCCTCCGGCGCCTCTCTTTGCGTTTCCTTTCTTCATCTTCCTCCTCATCACTCATGTCCTTGTGCAGAAAGAATATGGTCCAGTCTTGGTTCCTGGCATGCGCTTGATCTGGAAGCATGAGCTCCGCCAGCATATTTTCATCTCCGGTAATAGCGACTGGGTACTGGTGCTCCATGACAGGACCCCGATCGATATCGAAGGAGGCTACCAGAATGTATTCTACATGGTTGTCGCTAGAGCCCTGGGGATACTGAGACCGCAGCCTCCTGGAGTTTTGAGCATCAGCATTCAAGCGTCGAGGGGCGGAGAAAGATGAATGTTGCGAGGAGTGCTCAAGAGACGAGGTTTTGGACCGCAAGTCCGGATCCGAAGTCCGGTCGTTGTCATTCATTTGGCGGCGGGGCGATCGAAGGACCCGGGAGGTATGAGATGTTTGAGATGGCGGTCGGGACGAGGGAAAGGACGAGAGCGAGGTTCGGCGGGGAATGGACGAGCCGGAGCTGTTGGAAAGGGTCGTAATGGCAGATCTGGGGTTCGAGTGGCCGGCCGCCGTCATCATGTTTGGATAGTGGCGTGCAGCGTCCAGGGAGCGCCAGGCGCCTGATGTAGTGTTGAATAGAGCGGCTGAGACAGTGGAAGAATGCCAGTCGGCGGCGACAAAGCCAAAAGCCGAGGAGGCGGTGATATATGGCCCTGGCGCAGCGTATTCGCACCGGTATAGATTGATGCCGGTGTCATGCAAGACACGCGCCCAGGCACGATAGACTGCCGTGACCGCAGCGGCACAATTCGCCGGCGGAGACAGATGTAGAGCGACACTTGAGACGGCAGGGTTCCCGGGGGGAGCGAAGCGAGGAGCGAATCGTGGAGCCGCCGCAGGAATGTCGCAGATGTGTCCGATGGCGACTTATCTGCGGCACTCGTGACCTGCAGGAGATGGGACGGCTGCGGGACAGTCGAAGGTTTCGGAAATAATGCTTTCGGAAACGATGGTTTCGGAGACGGGGTTGGCAAAAATCCGGCGTTCGAATTGTTGAAAACGAGACCAGCACCGCAGTGAGCGAGTTCTCTTGCCGAGAGATGGCGCGCAGCGATACAACGAGCGCGTGCTCAGGACTACAATAGCTCGACGACACTGGCAATTGTGCTGGGCTGGATGCAATTGGCGGGCTTGATGGAGGAGCTAGTTGACTTTGAGATGGGCCGTTCGTGACCGTTCGTTGGAGGAGCGAGTTGCGCTACGCAAGGGGGACCCCGCCTCAGTGATGCCAACCGAATGGTTCCTAGCCAAGCAGATCATGTGGGCAAGCCGACGGCAAAAAATTTGCACCGAGAACTCGAGTTGTATGATGACTGTTGACCGATGATTGGATTAACACGAGTCTCAGTGCCTGCTAGGTGCCTGGACGCAGGGTGCTATTGGGCGGCTGGCAAAGGAGCACGAAGTGATCAATAGGCCAGCCCCTGGAGGTCGCTGGAGTGGCTTGTCGAGAGATCCGCTAAGCTTGTTTGGCTGTGCCTTTCTATTCGGTGGAATTGAACCAATTGAGGTTGCGGCTCTGCGTCCTGCACGAGTGCTGCTGCTGCGTTACTCTAGGCCATCCAGCCCGCTGGTTTCAAGTACAATGACTGGAGCTGGCTGGCTCCTGATGAGCCACGGTGCTGATGATGTGGCTTGGCTTCGAATATGGTATGCTGCTGTGGCACGAGGCTTGTGCCAATACCACACAATGCTCGCACACGTTGTGCGATTGATAAAATCCCCCCCTTTTTTGCTTTCTTTGGGAAATTTTCGTCTATTTGGGCTCATCACGTAGTAAATACCCCGTTGCCCGCTTTGTACTACGTATCCAACGACCTACCTAATGTAGGCGTAGGGTGTAGACCTCTCCAGTGCGCCACATACCCGCCACACCCACACCCCACTATCTGCCTGATTAATGCGGCGAGGCTGCCGTTGTCTGGTGGCTCATTTGTTTACTTTGGTAGCCTCGCTTCCCCACGCTCCCTTGTTGTGCTGAGACGGACCTCTCCTCCTGTCCTAGAAATTTGTGCATAATCCTTTCTAGCTCTTGCGCCAGTTGCATATCTTCATTCCGTTTATTGTGCCTTGTTTCTGCATCTAGAAGCTCCAGTTTTTGACTGACTGGCAGTCTCTGTTAGCGCTTCCTCACATATGTTCTCTGGCCAACCACGGTCATCAGATCAGCGCGACACAATGGTACGGGATCCCGCAAGCTCGGCGGCGCATTGTCACGCTTCTTGCTAACCCGCTGTCAAGTCTACATCATCACCTTACAAGGCCTCACCTCTAGGATACCCAACCTCACCCACACGCAGCTCGCCCTTTCGCCGCCCAGAGTCTCCCTCATCGCCATCGCCCCTGCGCTTCTCAACGCCAACCGGATCGCCGACTAAGCCCAGGCCCCAGAACGGAGGACCAGGTCAATTCTCACAGCCCGGTACACCGACAGCCACACAGGATAGCTGGACACCGAGACCGCATTCATCATCTCAACATAGACCAGGGTTCAACATGCCTACACATCGTACCGGAGTAGCGCAGGCCATGGGTCATGGAAACGCCCTTTCACAGCTGCAGCCCGCGCAGGTCCGCGGGCTGCGCGACAGCTTCCAAATACTCGATCGTGATTGCGATGGTGCTATCAATAGAGAAGATGTGGCTGAGATGTTGCAGCAACTTGGTTCGTAACTTTGTCAATGATGTGATTGCTTCAGCTGTATTGACGGCACTTTAGGTCTCCCCTCGGGCCACTCGGATGTCGGTCGATTCTTTCCACCCTCTAAACCACAAACAATTACCTTGGCGGCATTCTTGAACTCGCTGGCCGAAAGCCTTGCGGCCCTGTCAGACAGCAGTGAGCTATTGTCCGCCTTTTCGGCTTTTGACGATGATGACAGCGGCCAGATTGACTGGGCGGAGCTGCGCGATGCACTGGTGAAAACAGCGCCGGAGCCTGGTGTGAGACCACTTACCGCAGCTGACGTTGACTCTGCTGTGAGCGGCTTCACTGGCCGCCGCGCATTCAATAGAAATATGAATGCTCAGCTCGGGGCGAAGCGCGGCGACGTCTTTCGATACAATGATTTTGTCAACTCTATTGCGGGCGTAAGTACATCTGGGGAGACAGCGTCCAGCGGCAACGCGGCTGCGTAGTTGTTGCGTGTAATGATTCAGGAACAAAGATGATAGCATATGTATTTGTGGTCTATGGAGATTTTTACGTCACGGTGGCATTCTGTGGGACATTTGGGACTGGTGCTTGTTTTGGTACAATGTTCAATTAGAGATTCTAGTATGGTGTATTGATTGAATGCCGAAAATGTAAGATTAAATTGATCGTGTCTTTGCTTGTAGTTGCAATGTTGTTGCCGGGGGGGGGGGGGGGGG